>ML109945.1:52376-68467 GCA_003697995.1 Taxidea taxus jeffersonii
CTCGATCCCAGGACGCTGGGATCATGACCTGAGCCGAAGGCAGCCGCTTAACCAACTGAGCCACCCAGGCGTCCCAAGAACTTATTTTTTAACACCCAAATTAGATGGTATTATGTATACTGTTTTATAATATTCTTGTGTAAGTCAATAAACTCTACCTTTTATTTTAGGACAGTTTTATCTAATATCGAGACCATAATCAACATTCTCCAATTGTCTCCATAACATCCTTTGTTTGATATTCAATTCAAGACCATGCATTGTCCCTGGGTGCTATTCCACCGCTTTCAAGGTTAGGGGTTTTTCCCCACTATCCCGGTACGGAAAAAAAAAATTCATCAAAAGCTCAGAGTTTTACTGTCCCGAGACATTTCATCTTCACAGCTTGTAGCCAATATTACAAAAGACAGCCACGATCTTCTACACAGCTATCTTGGCTCTTTTGTCAGGGGTTGACTTTTGGACTCAAAAATTTCCAGTTTCTTTTTTTTTTAAAAGATTTTATTTATTTATCTGACAGACAGAGATCCCAAGTAGGCAGAGAGGCAGGCTGGTGGGGGCAGACTCACTCCCTGCTGAGCAGAGAGCCCGATGGGGGGCTCCATCCCAGCACCCTGGGTTCATGACCTGAGCCAAAGGCAGAGGCTTTAACTCACTAAGCCACCCAGGTGCCCCCCAGATTTCTAGTTTCTTAATGTCATTAGTGTTATAACAATAACAGTACCTATCATTTATTGAATGCTAAGTGCTATTCCAAAAAACCTCATTTAATCTTCATAAATAAATAAATCCTCACCATAAATATTAGTTTTTTGTTGTTTTTTCTTTTTTTAGTTTTGTTTTATAGATAGGAAAAATGAGTTTGGGAAGAGATTAAGAAATGTAAATAATAGCCACCCAGCCAGTTATTTTGATGATAGAGCCATTAATTTAATGCTATCTTTCTCTGATCCAAAGCTTGTATGTTAAATCATTATGCTACCCTGACTCTCCTAAAAATGCTGACTATGCATTTTAAAAAATTAAAATCATTGGATTTGAGAAATATACCTTCCTTAAAAGGGGGGGGGCGGGCACCTGAGTGGCTCAGTCCATTAAGTGTCTGACTTCGGCTCAGGTCATGATCCTAAGTCCCAGGACTGAGCCCCATGTTGGGCTTCCTGCTCAGGAGTCTGCTTCTCTCTCAGCTTCTTCCCCTGCTCCTTCTCTCTCTGTGTCTCTCTCTCACTCACTCCCCCTCTCTCAAATAAAGACATAGAAAAAAAAATTGGAGACTGTTGAGCTAAAAGAAAAAGACTTCAAAAAGGCTTTGGGACACCAAGTTTTCAGTTCTTGGCGTTATGCTTAGAAAGAAAGGTTTCTGAGTTGCAAGGCACAGGTGCGCTCAAAACAGCAAACGTAGGAAGAAAACATTTACAGGTACAAGAGGCTTCAGGATGTGAATCCAAAAGGATTGAAAAAGATAAAGAGAAACGAACTCTTACCTCTATGCACGGCTGACTCCAAACACATGAGAAGGTAGGAGAGCCTGGCTTCCCGGGACCGTGGAAGGTTTTCCACATTACACCGGTATTTCTTCAGGTCACTCTTACACGATTTGGCCAACGAATAACTGACTTTATAATCCTGGGCAATAAGCTTTTGGCGGGTCGTCAGCGCTTCTCGACACTGAATAAAGAGTGAGACAACAGAGTTGTAAGACCACTCAGGTGGTTCTGCTGTTCACAGGGACCTCTAGGACCAGCAGAGGCTCATGGCCAAGTACATGTCAACAACTGCAGCTGTCATCAAAATGCCTACCTTTAAATTTGGTTAGCCTCAAACCCAAGTGTGCGAAACTAGTGTGGAGGTGGGGATGCGTGGATGGGGAAGGCCTGGGATCCTACTGAGCCGCTGGTGGTTGCTGCAGTGGCACAGCAGCCATCCTACACACACGAGTCCTCGGTGGGCTCTAATACGGTGAACTTCACCAAGCCCTCTTTCTTTTCCAGAGTCTCTCAAGTCAAGTTCACACAAATCAAAGTGGCAGCTGACATAATATTCTTATGTTATGCTGCTACATTCTGTGCTTTTAAAATAGAATTATTCAATAGTAAATGATATAAACAACTGAAACACTTCTTCAGATGTACAGGAAAGCAAATGGCAGGAGAGCAAAACCAAGAATAATTTTCTTTTTAAAAGTCATAGAAGATTCTTGCATTCATCCAGGGACAGAGGACTAATAGTAATGAGAATGCCTGATGAAATAGCTGCTGAAAAATTAAATAGGTAATCACCTGTAAAGCACATTGGTTTGGTTAGCCTGAGCTTCCTGAGTATGAAGGGCTGGCTTTAGTGGGACTACGATACACAATTCTCCAATTTTACTCCCCAAGTTGATTCCCAATGGGCTTCCCAATGTCTAGATATCACAAAACTTCATTTTCTTGGCTTAAGCAAAATATGTTTGGTTCTCTACTAAAAACCAAATGTCTCGCCTCTGAAAAGGGTAAGCTTTATCAGCCATTTTATACTCTGATACGAATTTATAAGACTATTGTTTGAGAGGATTTAAGAAAACTTTAAAGAAATGAATAAAATATTGCTTTGTTTCAAAGTAATACTTACCTTCTCACTCATGGATTCTTCAAACTTATGATTAAAGAGGCATTTATACACTCTGCCTTCACCAGCTTGCGTCTGTAAGATGAACACACACACGATCATGTGGATGACGACAATTAGCTAAGTAGTTAGGCTGGACACTATCCACAATCCTATAAAGAACTTTCTTTAAATTATTATAAATATGAGTACCTTTGAACAAATGGCTCAGCCATTTATAACATTTAGTAGCCTTTGGAAGAAAACAGTGATTGTAGACAGATGAAAAAAATTTTCCCATGATGCTTGGCTACTGTCATTTGTTCTCAGATACACTGTTACTTAGGGAACCAAGAGAAGTGTCTATGAGTCTTTTCTAACCACTTTATGCTGGAGTCCATAAAACTCATAATCAGTGGCTCTGACAGTTAAAGCTGCTAATAATTCAAAAGAGCAGAGGGTGGGAATTTACACAGGTTACACTCAGCTCTTTGTTCTAAGGATGGAGATAAGCGCTAGCAAGTCTTCTGTAAGGTCTGGAGATAGTAATCAAGGATTTAGTTTTACAAGTTAGCCACCTGCTGTTTTGTTCATCTTAGCCAAAAAGATGTAGCATGCAATACGGCAGTTTTAGCCATGGAATAGGTGTGAATAGGATTCCCCAGTAAAATGGGATCCCAGTATATAAATAACATAGACTTCCAAGATCTAAAATTGAGAAGTGAGATAAAGTAGAAAAAATAATGTGTGGAGACTGTCAGAAGCCAACTGTTAACTAGATGTTAAATCATCAAGGCTGAACATCTAACATCGTTCTCTGTTATCCTGGGAACAACTCCGCCTTCCATTTCACTGCCTTATCTACATAGGAGAGTGTGCTGGTTTATTTTACCTTGGACTAGAGTATTAAAAGCATTTTAAAGGAGAAGAAGAGCTTCTGAGCTGACTCACGTTTTCACAAAAACGCTCCCGATCATCTCGGCAAGCAAAATATAAATGCCGGTCTAGATGAAAGTCATCTGAGGACAGCTCAGCCACCCGTAGAATGGCTTTCTTGCAGAGTTCAGAGACTTGAATCTTGGGATCTCTCTCTTCTGCTTCCTTCACCAGGCCCTTTTCCAAACATGATACCACTTCACCTTGTGAATGTGCATCCTAAAATAGCAAGGGTAGTAATACTGTAAAACTCTCACCACAATGAGTTTCAATTAAACATCATTTGTTTAAAACAACAACAACCTCAATTTAATATATAGTTGGCTTATAGATACTCTGCTGAGAAAGGAAGTGGGAACTAACCACACTGTGGAAGTTACAGAAAATGTCCTCAACATTCTTCTTTAGAACAGATACTTGCATACAACAAATGGAAAGAGAGATCCTGGGAGATTTAAGTATAGTATAGTTAGCACTAGAAATAGAAACCTGAATTCTTTACGTTTAAAACGTCAGAAAAATTCTAAGAATTTACATCAGCCCAATGCTCTGATCATGGTTCATATCAATACTGAATTAACACTGCAGAAATCTCTGTAAATTGACCTCAAAGGATGAGAGGTATTTCCCCAATAATGCTTTCAGTCATGTGAAAAAAAACAAAACAAAACAAACCCACCACAAAATCCATTGAGAAAAGATGTTACAGAGACCTCTTTCTCATTTTTCTACTCTATACTATACAAAGACCCCTATATGTACGATTTGTAGTATAATACTCACTTTGATCTGTTAGAATTATCTTAATATGATTTAATGAGATTATCACCTTTTATATAAACTGAGTTTGAGAGCTTTCTTAAAACCATCCAATTATCTTTAATTGTACATTGCATCATCCCCATAGCAACCACAAGCATTCATTCACTCAAAATATGAGAAATTTCCCCTAAATATTTCTACTCAAGAGTCCCAATCTGCTCTACTCAGAAGACATGCTTCAAACACTTGAAAACTGTAACTATAAATACAGCAAACCAAAGCAGCCGGAAGTATATGCAATCTCTTATTTATGCACACACCATCTTGTTATAGTAAAATACTGTGTCTATGAAATCATATGTAGGTAATAAAGAGAGTCCCAAAACCGGGCAGGGAAACATCTACTTGAAGCAAAAATTCAACAATAACAGAAGTTGTATGTAGTTTTTCCTCTAAGCTTTGTTATAATGCATTTTGTTTGACAGCACATTAATTTCTAAGTATTTCCACAAAAATGTCCATGTTCTCTCCTCTGATACCTGTGGAAAGGGGTGAGAGCAAGAGATACCACAGCTCTTGTGCACAGGAGTCAACACAGGCCTAAAGGAGTTTACCAACTCGTCTTGGATTGCAGAAGTAAGGTGCCTAGCTAACAGTCCATCATTTATTTTACTAGACCTTGGGGTTCTAGAAAACTCCTAAAATTTTTATGTGGGTATTATACATTTTTCCTGAGGAGGGCTCACCACTTTCATTAAATTTTCAAAAGGTTTGCTGACCCAAAAAAGATTAGGAAGCACACACTAGTAGCAGAATCTCATGCCCCCCCCCCCAGTCCTCTATCTGCACCTGAACCTTGAGCACTAGTTCTATGATTCTATTACTGCATTAAAAACCTGAGAGGACCAGAAAGATTTTTTGGAAGGCAACTGTGAATAAGATAAACAAACTCTGAGGGACAAATGACAAAAAAGGTCAGAGAGTCAACACAAACCCCAGAAATCCAGAATACGGCTTAATTTTTCTACCTAATTTATGAGTGACACTCAAGTATGTCTGCCCATGGCCCACTTAAGCAAGGCCTATGCATTTCCACTTTCCAAAGGAAAAACAAACATGATAACATTTCAACAGAAACATATCAGGCACTTACTACTTATTGTATACAAAAGATTATTATAAACATGAATTAATTTATAAAACAACAAAACAGGGGCGCCTGGGTGGCTCAGTGGGTTAAGCCTCTGCCTTCAGCTCAGGTCATGATCTCAGGGTCCTGGGATCGAGCCCCACATCGGGCTCTCTGCTCAGCGGGGAGCCTGCTTCTCCCTTCTCGCTGCCTGCCTCTCTACTTGTGATCTCTCTCTCTGTCAAATAAATAAATAAATAAATAAATAATAAAAAAATAAAACAACAAAATAATAACCTACACCAAGGATTAGTAGCCCATGAAAACTTACTTAGATGGCTGATAGCAATAAGTCTTAATCATATAAAAGGGGTTGAAAATAATAATCTGACAGTCAATTCCTGATTCAGATTTAGCCGTTAGTCCTGGCATCACATGATTTCCACTTAATGAGTCTAGGTGTTTCCCTGTATACTTAGGGTCTGTAAGTGTTTTAAATGTGTCACCAGTAAGAATATCTATTGAGGGCTGTTATATTTCTTAATGGTTCCATATGCTTCTTCTTGGATTTAAATAAAGGCAGCATCATCGTGGCTTGAGGTCCCTTAAGGAATCTGAAATTTAATTATAATTACAGCAACTGTAGCACCACATATTGGTGCTGGGCCATACCATCATCTCCATTAGATGTTTTCATTTATGCTAACTTTAGATATTTTTTCAAATAAATATACTTCAGGGACGCCTGGGTGGCTCAGTTGGTTAAGCGGCTGCCTTCGGCTCAGGTCATGATCCCAGCGTCCTGGAATCGAGTCCCACATCGGGCTCCTTGCTCGGCAGGGAGCCTGCTTCTCCCTCTGCCTCTCTGTCTGCCTGTGCTTGCTCTCGCTCACTCTCTCTCTCTGACAAATAAATAAATAAAATCTTTAAAAAATATATATATATATACTTCAAGAATTCTTCTCAGTTCTCTCAAGTCTCTGAGTTCAGCCCATTTTAGTTATATAACTGAAATGTATGCACGTATTTGACAAGACTGTATGGCTAATTACTGAATAAGAATGAAAGCAAGGGAGGTTAAACTACACACTGGCACACCACCTACAGGAAAATAAAATTACTTAGATTAAAAAAAGTTAAGTTCTTGATACACTGGCTTGACACAGGAATAACAAATGATCCTATAAATGGACTTAAAAGGGACTTCTACTGTGGTGAGATAAATGTCTGTTTTAAAAGTACAAAGTGTCCTGATCAGTTTTTAGCAACTTGATAGGTAATATCTTTTCTTCCCCATAAACCTTGTCCTTTTTTGTTGTTGTTGTTTAAGGAACAGAGAAAAATAACCCTAATCCCCAAAAGGAAGAGCTCAGTTTTCATCTCTGTTCTAAACCACTAAACCACTAATTCAGTATTTTTGGTGTCTTCTGTGATCTTTCTCACTACAGAAGGAGAGAAAAACAGTCCAAATTATTCAAAGTAGCTAGTTAAAAGCATGGAATGATAAAATTATATAACTACCAAGTGAAAAGTCTAAAAGTAGTAATAATGTGGGACATGTCTACAATTAAGTTCCGGTATTGGATCCACACATTGTACTTTTTCTTCAGATGATGTAAATCATTTACACTTTTACTTCTGAAGATCTGTCACTTTAACTGTATTTATTTAGAAAAAATTTTATTAATATATAGTCTTTGCTCTCAAATCTACATATATTAACATTTTGAAAAAAAATCATAGTTTTGACACCATGACTCTTTTACATTCATCCAGAAGCAGGGTACAAACACATTAGCCATTACCCCTCTCCTCTGACCTTTGGAAGAAGTCAGTTCAAAGCCAGTCACAGAGGAGTTTGCAAGCTTCAGTGCCAAATTTGAAATCAACAAGCAAGAAGCTGATTCATTAATTTTCAGCATAATCTGCATATCTAAATAACTGGCCTCAGAGAAATAAACCATAGTTAGAAAAGCCAGTAAGGGCTGAGGACATGCCTCCCTCATTTTTAAACATGGCTGTAGCACCAGAATAGATTATATAGGAAGGAACATGTTTTTTCAAGAGTGTAAGCATGAATCTATCTTACTGTCCCCAAAATACAGAAAGTCTTTGGTGCTAGGATAGGGGCTTGGTATAAACAGAAATTCACTTGCAGCATAAGATAAACATGACAAAAATGTGCATTTTGTGGGATGGGGGGTTAGGTGAGCCTGAGAGTGCGTATTAAGGAGGGCGTGTATTGCATGGAGCACTGGGCATGATGCATAAACAACGAAATCTTGGCACACTGAAAAAATAAAAATTTTTAAAAATGTACATTTTGATGATCCACAGAAACCTTTTTGTTGTTGTTGTTGTTATTTTAACAAAGCTGGGCAGACAATCCTCACTGTCCGGTTCTTGGGCTCTAGTACTACTGTTTTCTGTGATCGTTTCTGGCACTAAACCTTAGTAACTCAAACACGCAGCTGAAAGCAGGTTTTGTACTGACAATTCAGACTGCTAGTGGGAAGCTAACCAGTGACTATCTTGGTGTCACCAGGAAAAACTACTACAAAAAGAGGTGAACTATAATGGTCTACTCTACAGTGTGGACCACTAATCACAGATATGGAGAAGTGTCATTACTGATTCCTAAGAAAAAGTGTTTGGAACACTTATGTGAAGCTTTTAGGAGGAGTGAGATACGGAACTGGACATGATCTCTAACACCCTAAATAAAGTCAGAAGAGCTTCCTGAATTATTAGGGTAGCTTAAGTGCTTTTGTGCAATTTCTAGAGTCTGCTGGGAAGGGAGAAATCTGCCTTCTTTATTAAAACTGGCCTTTCTTAAGCTGCCAAAAGCTCTATGCCAAGTTCACAGTGCTCTCAAGACTGACCCATGGGTACCCTGTGAAAGGGCCAGAGCCCTGTACTGGTATGAAGGAAAGGATATTTGGTGACAGGCAGACAATAACCAGCACTAGAACCGTCACCCAAACTGGTGTGTGCAGCTCTAATATTCCAGCACTGTGCCCCTCACCCTCTGTCAGTGACAGAAGCCAGCAAACCACAGGACAACGAACAAATAGAGGGCAAAGAGACAAAGGATTTTATTTTCCATCATATTTCCTAAAGAGCAGATTAATGAGCAGTGGCAACTAATAGCTGAGGTCAGACATATGCCTCAGATCACCTCTCCCCCAGCATCTGTTACTTCTCTGGAGTTTCTTTCATTTTGCTGAGCCAACAGATTTAGAATAAACCTGGCCAAACCTCCATTGTGACCTTCTGGACAACAGGCTCACAAGAACAAAAATAAGACCAAACATAATTAAGACAGAAATCATCAGCTAGGTAGTTATTTTCCCTCTTGTCTTTACTAAAACTAGTTCTTACAAGATAAAAATAGCAACAAATCACATTTGCAGAGTTATCTTACTTCTCTCACAAGCCAGAAGTACCTTCATATATCTTAAACTTTTCTAATATTTAAATCTTCTTTTATACCAATGTGTTTAATAAGGAATTTTTTTATAGCAGCAAATAGGTACACGCAGAGAAAGGTTAGACAACTCAAGTCTCTGCTACTCCAACTACTTTGTCCACAAAACAACAAACTGCTCTGCTAGGGAATGCAACAGGTAACCAGCAACTGGTTTAGTATTTACTACTCTTGGCCGATATTAATTCCTCTGCTTCCCCATACAGTACTGAAACACTACAAAGAGATGAAATGCATTCACGGGTCAACTAGCCTTAGATCTTACGGCTGTCTGGACCTCCACTTTAAGGCCACCTCCAGTCTAAAATTTTCCCATGCCAGGTAAACAAAACTTTTCAGTCATCAAGTTCACAGGACCCCTTCGGTAAAGCCAATATAAATAGAGTAGATACCTTCTCTCCAAGCCGAATGCTGCCACATTTCAGAATGTTGATATCATTTTTGCAGTCATCCATGAAGCCACAGATGAGACGGTAATCACTGAAAATGATGGCCGTCATCTTGGTGATATACTGGTGACATTGATACTCAGTGATGTTGCCTCGGTGATCCACCAAGCAGGAAACCAAGTAACCTTTCCCAACTGGTTCATCAGCACATTCTTTAATCTGCTCCAAAGAAATGGCTGTTTTACACAAGTGTTTCATTCTATCAAACAACTTTTACAAAAGACAATGTCTCCTATTCTCTTATTGATTTCCCATCTATATTTGGGAGAAAAAGAGGAAAGCACTTAGAAATACATTTGTTATGAAGAAAATAGTGTCATGCCTACTCAGATTGTGGTGGGGTCTAGGAAATATCTGATCAATGTGTTTGGCAACGAATTTCTAGAATTTCAGCTTTATTGAGATACAATTTTTAAAAAAGCTTTTAACATCTACAGCTTTAGAATGGTTCTATTGAGAAGTCCCTTTATCCATGCAAAGAATGCAATGGACAGTGAGGAGATTAATCTGGGAAACAGTTCTGGAAAACAGGTGCAGAACTGAAGTCTAGGGGCATGTCCTAAGCCAAGCTACACAGCACATTATTAGTGTTAGGTAAACCTAATGGCTGAGAGAAGGCAGGCGGGAAGGCATAATATTACTTCTTCACATGACATTAATATGTTCTAAATTAACTGTGGATTTAGACATGTGTTTTTGAACTTAGTAGAATCCCAGCTTCACCACTGTGGTCTGGAACAGAAACATGTTTAAAATGATGCTCAGTGCAGTCTGGAAGAAGTCTGAGAAAGGGAAGGCCACTGTAAGTCTAATTTGGGTGGTTTAGACACATGTTCTACTGGATCAAGTGCAGCGTAATTCCACATGGTGTGGGTTCCCGCAAAGTGCATCCCAAACCCCACGTGCAAATGAAGCCAATGAGAAAAAAAAAAAAAAAAAGCTGAAATTCAGGCATAAAAAAGTAAAGTCTACTTAATGGGTCGTAAGCATGAATTATAAAACAGGGAAGGTTGTTTGGAAAAATCCTACTGCATTTGAAGAAATTAAAAACAAACAAAAATGATAGCTTTGACAAGAGTAAGGGTCCTAAATGTAAATGTTTATTTGTAATATAAAACAAGAAGAAAATGTTTTATTTATTGGCTTTTTGAAACCAAGAGTAACCACTCTCTATATCACACTACCTATCCTAAATACATACAGAAAGCAAAAACAAATACCCTCTCCCTTTCCAAAAGGTGCTCGGTGAAGAATATGCCACACACTCATTATCCTATAGCCCACTGGGTCTCTTCACATCCAGTCCTTGTATCAGATCCAAACCGAGTCACACACTCAACTCAAGACAGAAAATGGTGTTTACTTTTCAAAGAAGCAAACTTGAGAATTTAAGAAAATAGTCTTGCTCTGGCTTCAAGAGGTAGCAGAGATCTTCCACTATATGGATGAGCGCAACTCTTTCAACTTAACCTTGAGGGGTTTTTGTTTTTTGTTTTGAGACACCCAGAAAGAGGGTAATGAATGTATTTCCAGGAAAAGGCTTTTTTGATTTTGAGCAAAACAGAGATAAGTTTCACAAGTAAAAGGAGGAATAGCTGCTTGAAAAAATCTCAGCATTTGTAATTCAACCAGAGAAAAGCCTGTACAAGAACACAGAGCGAGCAGTAGAAGCCTGGGTTTTAAAACTTAGTGTAAGTGCAAGCATTCCTACAGCTCTTATAACTGGGCAATCAATAGTTTACAAATCTGAAGAAAAATCAGGAGCACATTTTAAATTGGAGCCCCAATGAAAACATAAATGTATATTTAGCTTTAATCACTTGAGATTTTACTGAAACACAGAGATGTAGTACCTCTTTGCATTTCAGTTTATCATCAATTAGGACAGGGGGTAGTGTTTGAATTAAAAGTTGATGCTTTTCTTCAATCATTCTCTTAGCTAGAAGCTTAATACAATAGAAGGAAAATTTCTATGATTAACAGCAAAAAACACCATTAAGTCAACAACATGTCATGAATAGGAGTAAACTGTGAAGTGGCCGGAAGTAGTGCTGCCGTCACTCTATTTCTGACATGAAGCAGGAGGAGAGCCAGCAGCATTTGGCTCAGCAATGGAGAGGGGCACCCAGGTGGCTCAGTCACTGGGCATCTGCCTTCAGCTCAGATCCTGATCCCAGGGTCCAAGGATGGAGCTCCATGGCAGGCTCCCTGCTCCACGGTAAGCCTGTTCTCCCTCTCCCACTCCCCCTGCTTGTGTTCTCTCTCTCACTGTGTCTCTGTCAAAAAATAAATAAAATTTTTTTTAAAATGGAGAGTAAATGAAAGTTTGGTTTGCAGTTTGCAGGTATTCTTGTGATACTACTTTTCTCCTTGCAAGTAGAATTGCAAGAAAGAGGATAGGGAGGAGATGAAAAGTAAAACATTTTGTTGGCAAGTACGCGCTTCCTGATATTTAATTTCCCTGACTTCAGTATAATCTCCCTCTAGGAAGGGATGAATTCCCATTTTTACTTGAAATCACTTACAAAACCACACACCCCAAAAGGTTACAAGAGGACCACTATTACATAAACATTATTAGAAAGCCAGTGATGCATACGTGTGTGTGTGTCTTTTATAAGCCAGTGAAGAGGGAAATTATTCTGATGCATCTGGATAGACTCACAGGACAATCAAACGGGTATATATAACTAACCATATTATCCGTAGTTCACACTGAACCAAGATAATTGAAAAATTTCCCCAATTAGCATCCATATGATACTATACATTTTCATTAATTATTTTTGTTTTCAAACTCAACACCTACCTGTAACAACAGACACAATTCCTGTCACAAACTTTTTTAATGTTAACTCCTATTTTCTGGAGCATATGCCTCTATGGTTCAACTGAATACACTAAGTAACTCAGGAACATTTACAGGCCTCCTGGGGAGACCATTCTGAAAGGCTTCAGACATCAGCAGACTGCAAAAAGTATGAGTGGAGCACTGATGACAGAAGCAGTTGTGTCCTCTGTTTGGGGACCAAAGGAGCCTGATTTTCAATCTGTCTGAATCAGAAGCATCCTAAGATAAATGTAGGTGAACGTTAACAAAAAGGAGGCTGGTTACACTCCCCGCCACTGTGGCTTCTCTCTCAGCCAACACAGATGGGAATTCCAAGAAAAATAAAGTAACTGAGTCTGTCATTCCTCCCTTAATGACTGGCCAGGTCAATAGATGTAATGTTCTCTGCTAAGCCATTAAGTACCCACAAAAATCTTACACAACCTACCTCTGATATGGTAGATTTGCAGACCTCTCTGGCCACAGATTCAAATTTGGGGTCTGTAGTTAGATTCAGCTTGTAATTCCACAACAACTATGAACAAGAGAAAAAACAAACAAAAACTCCAGTTAGAATAGTATGAAATTTTTCATTGATGGTTACTGTAAGTGATTAAACTCTATTATACAAAGTCAGATAATGCATATTCAGTTAATGAAAAGAAAAGTAAGATAAAAATGTCATTGTGGGGACGCCTGGGTGGCTCAGTGGGTTAAGCCTCTGCCTTGGGCTCAGGTCATGATCTCAGGGTCTTGGGATCGAGTCCTGCATCGGGCTCTCTGCTCAGCGGGGATCCTGCTTCTCCCCTTCTCTCTCTGCCTGCCTCTCTGCCTACTTGTGATCTCTCTCTTTCAAATGAATAAATAAAAATCTTTAAAAAAATTTAAAAAAAATGTCATTGTGTTTACAGATAAAAGGGAAAAAATGGGCAGACAAAATAAAATACTAACATTCAGGCATACTTGTTTCTTTTTCCACTTAAGGACAATTTTTTTTTTTACCTCAAGAAAAAAAATTACAATTAAAATCCCTGTAAGGTTTCACAGAAAACATTAATAAGGTTGTACAAGCTAAATTCTATTAAATCAAGAAGTCTAACCCAGAAGCTCAGAATTGGTGGGTTTACTCGCAGATTTCACAATCCACAGTGCTTCCACAGATTTTTTTTTTTTTTTTTCCACAGATCAGTTTTATGAAGGGGAGATGCCAAGCATCTAGTACGCAGGCCTATCTATCTTCATTCCTTTAAGACCCTCCTTTGTCTCGACACATACACCGTAAGATCTATTTTACACAACTGTTTTTTAACATGTTCTAAACTCCAAACTACCTAAAGCCATTACTATTTACAGATGAGTGCTGCATTTTACCATACCTTTTGCAGGTTTACTAAACAATTTTCAATGTATGATTCCATTTCTGAAAAGTAGCATATATGGCCCTGACACCCAGCTCAGATGGAGAGGCAGAGCACGGACTTTGTATGATGCTGAACACGAAGAGACTGGGGGTGGGAGATGCAGTTCCAAGCCTTTCTCTTGGCTATACTCCAAGAATAAACAATACAACCACCCACTCACTGATGCACTGAAACATGTGCTTAGCACTTACACGTTCCCACACACAGCCTGAACTCAAGGTCTTCACAGGCTATTAGAGGAAACAGAAAAACATGTTTGAGTTTGTATTGTACTAGGAACTAGGGGCCAAAACAAAAGGAGAAAAAAATAGACGACACTATCCAGTGGTGGCTATGGTCAACGGCAAGCAGTGTGAGCATTTGGGTGACAAATATAAGGTATCCCAGCAGTACGGGGAGGACCACCCCGGACTTCGTTGGGGAATTTGGTCAAGTAAAGTGTACTATGGAAAGTGCTATCCAAGATGAAACCCTGAGAGATTAGCAGCTAGCCACAGTAAAGGGGTAGGGAGAAGACTATTTTAGGTAAACAAAACAGCATGTATAGAAGCTCACTGAAAGGAAAACAGGGCATGTGAGAGGAACTGAAAGTTCAATGGAAGACTGACTCTGAAAACCCTTGTAAGCCTTGTCTGAACTTCAACTCAAGAATCACTGAAGGGAAATTAAAGGAGTGACATGACCAAATTCGCTCTTTTTTTAAAAGATTTTATTTATTTATTTGACAGACAGAGATCACAAGTAGGCAGATAGAGAGAAGGAAGCACGCACCCGGCTAAGCAGAGAGCCCAATGCGGGGCTCGATCCCAGGACCCTGGGATCCTGACCTGAACCGAAGGCAGAGGCTTTAATCCACTGAGCCACCCAGGCGCCCCGCCAGATATGCTTTTTAGAAGTATAACAGAGGCTTATATCACTTGTGTTGGGAACAACAGAGAAATAAGCACTTAATTCTGTATAGGAGTACAGGAGAAAAAAATCCGTGAATAAATAAAATACGAAGGATGAATAGTATTTCTTCTCTTCCCCCCTAAAGAAAAAAAAAAAGGCAGCAAAAAGCTCTAATCCTTCAACTATCATCAATAAGTGAGTCTTTAGAAAAAAGGAGTATAGAATTTGGCCACCATCTATAACAAAAGCTCTAAAAGGAGGGACTCCTGGGGCACCTGGGTGGCTCAGTGGGCTAAAGCCTCTGCTTTCGGCTCAGGTCATGATCCCAGCGTCCTGGGATCAAGCCCCGCAATGGGCAATTTGCTCCGAGGAGAGCCTGCTTCCTCCTCTCTCTCTGTCTGCCTCCCTGCCTATTTATAATCTCTGTCTGTCAAATAAATAAATAAAATCTTTAAAAAAATAAAATAAAAGGAGGGACTCCTGCCTTGTTCAGCACAGTGTATGCCGAGTGCCTACAAGAGAGAGTGATGGAGCACACAGGCATCAACAAATATTTGTTAAATGGATGAACAAAAAAATAAACTTATACCATGATGAGTGACAAGTTCAACCAATAGAACATATGAGGCCAATCTGAGGATGGGGGTATAGGAAAAACTTAGTTCTAACTGAAGGAATCTTGGGCCTCCTGGCTCCTCACAAGCAAAGACGAATCCAGTGATTCAAAAGACAAGGTTTGAATTTAGAAAACACATGGGGCGCCTGGGTGGCTCAGTGGGTTAAAGCCACTGCCTTCTGCTCGGGTCATGATCCCAGGGTCGTGGGCTCGAACCCCGCATTGGGCTCTCTGCTCTGTGGACAGCCTGCTTCCTCCTCTCTCTCTCTGCCTCTCTGCCTACTTGTGATCTCTGTCTATCAAATAAATAAATAAAATCTTTAAAAAAAAAATTTAGAAAACACATTTTACAATTATCTATGAATTAAGTCAGTACTACTTGGTCATTACATTTTATGTTTTATTTTTTAATTTAATAAATAAAATCCTTAAAAATTTATTTATTTATTTATTTGAGAGAGAGAGAATGAGCAGGGGAAGGCCAGAGGGAGACGGAGAAGCAGACTCCTTGTTGAGCAGGGAGCCCGATGCAGGGGCTTGATCCCAGGACAACCTAAGCCCAAGGCAGATGCTTAACCGACTGAGCCACCCAGGTATCCCTAACTTTTGTATTTTAAAATTAAAGCAACATTCTTCTTTTAAAATTAAGAACATTCTGTGTATACATCAAACCAAAGACTCCTTACTGAGTGAACTTTGGCTGACTCAGTGCCATTTCTTTGAAAGGAAGGAAGGAAAGGTGTCTGGGTGGCTCAATCAGTTAGGTGCCTGCCTTTGGTTCAGGTCATGATCCCAGGGTTCTGGGATCGAGTCCCACGTTAGGCTCCATGCCGAGCAGGAAGCCTGCTTCTCCCTCGCCCTCTGCCTACCGCTCCCCCTGCTTGTGCTCTTTCTCTTTCTGTCAAATAAATAAATAAATAAAATCTTAAAAAGAAAAAAAAAAAGGAAGGAAGGAAAGAAGGGAGGGAGGAAAAGGAACGAAGG
>ML109945.1:89076-102143 GCA_003697995.1 Taxidea taxus jeffersonii
AGGACTTATATTAGTAAATTAATGACTGTTTTAGGGGTTTGCTTCCCTACAGTGGTAGTCTGGGTTATTTCCCCCCATTTTTTAGTCCTCTTTGATAGCATCTGAAACCATAACCTTTGCCCTGTACCTCTACACAGCCTCCTGCTATTCAATGAGTATACACCCTGCTTTACAGTTAGGAGGCTAGACTCCTGACTTGCGTTGGCCAACACGATTTTACCTAGACCTAATAGAAGAGGTTTTAAACATGCTTGGGCTGGGGGCGCCTGGGTGACTCAGTGGGTTAAAGCCTCTGCTTTCAGCTCAAGTCATGATCCCAGGGTCCTGGGATCGAGCCCTGCATCGGGCTCTCTGCTCGACAGGGAGCCTGCTTCCCTTCTCCTCTCTCTCTGCCTACTTGTGATCTCTATCAAATAAATAAATAAAATCTTAAAAAAAAAAAACAAAAAACCATGCTTGGCCTGTTTAGCTTTTTACTCTCACACTCCTGCCATTCTCCAAGAGAAGAACAAGTCCAGGTAGCTCCTAGTCCAAGGAGAAGGAGAGACAGGTGGGGCCGACCTAAACTTAACCTGGAGCCCAGAGTAGAGCCATTTCAACAGCTCTGCAGAGTCACAAGCAAGAAAAATAAGTATTTGTCATTATAAGCACTTGAAATGTTTAAAGGAGTTTGCTAGGAAGAAAAAAATGAGCAATATACCTATCAAGCAAATGAAATAATAAAAATTCTGCAACTGGTAACAACTATCATCTCATTTAGTGGATTATGTTAGTTAAGTACAGAGTACCGCAGCCTTTTATGAAGGAATGACGTGAGCCACGTAGACACAAATGAAATGTATATTTGGAACCCAGTGTTTAGTTTCTGTCTCTTTTGTCAACTTGATTTGTAATTAACAATAAATTGGTCTTGTATTTTTTCATTTTAGATTTAATGTCTCTTTCCAGAAAGAGATGACAATGTAGGAATGCCATAAAAACAAGGTTATGAAATTAAACCATTGAGACCCATAGAACTGAATAGCTATGAAGAATTTCTATGTGTAACTGCAAATAACTAATTTCAGAAATTTAAAAGGGGGGCGCCTGGGTGGCTCAGTGGGTTAAGCCTCTGCCTTCAGCTCAAGTCGTGATCTCAGGGTCCTGGGATCCAGCCCCGCATTGGGCTCTCTGCTTGGCGGGGAGCCTGCTTCCCCTTCTCTCTCTGCCTGCTGCTCTGTCTGCTTGTGATCTCTCATGTCCAATAAATAAATAAAAATCTTAACAAAAATTGAAAAGGTCTTTAGAATCAAAGGACATGATAATGTTCAGAGGAACTGAACAGAGACCTATCTGCAAAATATAAAAGATAAAGTAGTATGCCCAAACAGTAGGAACATGAAATAATGCCACCACCAAGAAACTCCAGAGGAAGTATAAAGAGAAAATGCTATGGTTTAGCACTCAATTTGAAGGAGGGAAAACAGATGTGGGTGCTGACACAGGTTTGATTCTCAGACTGCGTCATTCCCGTGATGTCCCAATCAAATCACTTCATCAGAGTATATATACATGGACTTCTGCAGAACTATAAATGCAGACAGGCTTTAATCTTAGCAGATGAATAGTATGGGGAATAAAACCCAGAATTACTAAGGTAGAATAAGGCTGAGGATTTTTTTTTTAAGTTTTGTTAAATATCCCTGAAAGAATACTCTGAAATGATCCCAAGAAATGAATCAGCAAGTAATCAGTGGGACTGAACTAGAAAAGGAGTTCAGATAATGCTGAACGTGCGAAGTGGCAGGAAGACACTAAAGGAGATAAGCACTGAGTGCTTGGACACACCTGCCTGACTCCTATAAGGAATGTTAAGGTTACAGGGAAAGGTAAACAAGTTGTCACTTAACTGAACTAGGTGCTACCTTAATTTCTTACACGATGGACTGACTGCAAGATAAATGGTATTGTGTCCAATTTTATAGAGGAAGATACTGAAATTTGGAGAAACCAAGTTAAGTGACCAAAGTATATTTCTAGGACACAACAAAACTGGAGTTTAAATAACGATAATAAATGGTGACTAATCACAGCTCACTGTGATGCTTTCAGCTTGATACCTCCAAAACAGGCTCAGTAGGTCAAGTTGAGCACAATGATGGGGTGGGGGGGGGGGTGTATCTTCAAGAAGTGCAAGAAAAAGAAAGGCAGACAGGATGAATAAACAGAACAAGTGCTCTAGAATGATCTGACAACTACATGATGAATTTAGATGCAGGCAGCTCAGGGAAGAAGCTGCTGGAGTTATTAGATCAACTACAAATCTGCATTAGCCCTATGATAACCACAGCAAGTTCTAAAAAACTTTTGCTTAGTTCACTTGGCCTTTTAAAAATCAATTATTTAAATATTTTGGGTAGGGATGCCTGGGTGGCTCAGTTGGTTAAGCGCCTGCTTTCAGCTCTGGTCATGATCCAGGGTCCTAGGATCAAGCCCCACATCAGACCCCCTGTCAGAGGGGAATTTGCTTCTCTCTTTCTCCTCTTCCCACTTGTGCTCTCTCTCAAATAAATAAGTAAGAAAATAAATAAATATTTTTTCTTAGATTGATAATGTTTTGGGTATTATTGTACTTTAATCTTGATGGGTAAGCTAAAGATGGAATAGTTCATTTTAAGGCTTAAAATAAGTACTCCTTCCTCTAAGCTCTGTAATTCAAAAAAAAATTTTTTTAAGTATTTTTAAAAAGTACTTTATTTGATCTATTTGACAGAGAGAGAGAGAGAGAGAAAGCAAGTGCACAAGCAGGGGAAGAGGGAGCCCAACACAGGGCTTGATCTCCGGGATCATGACCTGAGCCATAGGCAGATGTTTAACGGACTAAGCCACCCATGCACCCCTCAAAATGGGTTTTAATAGGAGTGAAACTTGGCGTGAAAGTGTATACAAACTTTTGTATGTAAGTATATTTTTCTGAGAATTCACAGCTGTCATCATAATCTCAGAAAGATCCATAAGACACCCAAAAATTAAGAAACAGTGATCTAAGATCGTTGACATTCTCTGCAGCTTCAGGAGTCTGTAAGATCCGAGATATGGAATACAGAAATAGCAGTATTTATTGATTTCCATGTCTTTTAATGTAGGTAATTTGCATATTATAATTATGGCTTCCTAGTGCTTCATCTTAATCATTCTCTCCTGGTCAAAGCACAACAAACAGGTTTCAGAATAAACGACGGAAAAGCTTGAGTCTGAATGTTCTCAATTATATCAACTATCATATCCACTTAAGAGGATGGTTTTTACAGAAAGTACAAGTCTGAACTATGATTTCCCCAGGGTGAACAGGCTGAGTTAATGAGTCTGGCAGGAGAAATTAAAGGATTCACAAAACTAACTTGGAAATTGTCCCAGTTTTTGAAAAAGAAATGCTTGGGAGTTGGGTTGTGTCTAAAATTAGGAACATTCTACAGTTCGATCGACTGAAGTTGAACTACCCACAAGATCATACCTGGCACTAAATTAAGTGACAGCAGATTTTATTTATTAATCATCTGGGAGAAAACAAACAAAAAATACCAACAGTATCAGTGCTTTTATGGCCTTGCAAAAATCTGAAGGCTGGGCAACAACATGATGTCTCCCTATAATTAAAAACATTCTCCTGTAGTAGTAGTAGTAAGGAGAATCTTCTTTGGGGAGTTTAGTCATTCATATGAGCAATTCATTTATTAACTTGACCCAAACCATGCCCCTCCTGCCCACTGGAAAAAAAAAGCAAACTGAACATAAAATAGCTGGTAATGAACAGATAAAGTCAGTATTTTAGTCTTGGTAAACTCCCTGAGCAATTCATTTATTATCATATGAGCAATTCATTTATTAACTTGACCCAAACCATGCCCCTCCTGCCCACCAGAAAAAAAGAAAAAGAAAAAACCAAACTGAACATAAGATATAAAATAAAAGAATAAAAACCAAACTGAACATCTAGTAATAGACAGATAAAATCAGTCTTTTAGTCTTGGTAAACTCCCTGAGCAAGTGTAAATTGAATCTTAACCCTCAGTCGTATTCATAGCCTCTTAGTGCATTATTCTGGCTCAATCAGAATTAACTTTTCTTATTTGTATCCAGGGATTGCTGCTAAGTATTGTTTTTCCAAAAGGACAGTGACCAACATAGGCTTTGTGCCCTCCAACAATGATTTACTAAAGGTCTGTGCTTTTGTGTGATTCTTAAACATTCAACCATCTTTTCAAAAAGGATTTATAGTAAAGGTCCAGTGGGAGATTTTTTAAAAAGGGTATGAGACACAGATTATAGATGTTGGCTCTCATGTAAATTAACTAGAGTGGTAGATAAAACATGAATCTATATGTAATCATCTATATGTAATCATCACAAAAAGAGTGAAGTGAAGGAGGGCAGTCCTGATACTTTAAGAATGTAAAAAGCCCCTCCCCACCCCTCATGAGTTGGATGATAGAAAGGAAGCCAGAGGGGGTTCTAATGGGTAAGGTACATCTGAGTTGAGCCTTAAAAGGAGGTTGTGATTTGGTAATGGGATGTGCGTATGCTGAGGCAGTTGGGGCTGTGCAAGGCAGAAGAATGCTAGGGGGCGGGAGGAATCAGAAAGCCACATTCTGTGCATAGGGAAGAGATCTGAGTGAGAAAGTGAGAATCCCTACAGTGACCATTCTTAGGCTTATATATCTGATGTTTCCTAATATACGGTGGGATAACTACAAATTTTAATTAAATCCCAATGCTGATCCAATAATGGTTTCCCATAATCCAAATTAGTATGTTATGCTAAACACAGTGCAGAGAGTGATAATTTAATTTACTGTTATTTACCTGTGTGCTTCCCCAGTAAGTGAGTGGGGTAATAACTGCTAAATACTGTATTGTTACTACTACTTATTTTTTTAAAATCTTTAAACGTTTTTGTTTTCAAGAAGGAATAAGAACAGTTACTTTGGAAACTGGAGACACTCAAGCGCTTATCTATTCGTAGAGTTTCTACACAGCTGAAGCAGCTTACATCAAATAGACAAAAAATACTACAGAAGATCCATATTCAGAAAGATTTAGAAAAATCCATCTCTAGAAAGCAGATTATACAAATGCAAAGACCTTGCTGGATGTAGGAGAATCAGTGGGCTGAGGCATAAAGGTAGGAGGCAGGCCATGCAGTCCCGAAAAAGTTCTTTGTCCCCCTGATCTAAAGATTTGCCTCCACTATGGGTTTGGAGAAAGATCCTGATCATTTGAACTGGCAATCAATCAAAGTCCCCCTCATTTTCGCTTTCTTGGCTTCCAGTACAGCCAGCTCTCACAGCTGTCTTTTACTCAGGACTTTACGCTCCAGCTGTTTTTTCAGTCATTTCGGCATGAGGTGCATAAGTCAACAACTTCCCTAGCCTTAATCTCCTTTTCCTCTACATCAAGAGAGACTCGGTGATAAAGCTGAACTTGCCCATGTCTTTAGTCCATCTGGTTATCATCGCCTTTTTAAAAAAAATTTATTTATTTGACAGAGAGGGAAAGAAAGCACAAGCATGGGGAGCAGCAGAGGGAGAGGAAGAGGCAGACTTGCTGTTGAGCAGGGAGTCTGATGTGGGGCTCAACCCCAGTACCCTGATAATGACCTGAGCTGAAGGGAGATGCTTAACCAGCTAAGCCACCTGGGCGCCCTCATCATCACTTTCTTGGGAGGCTTTTGTTTCTGAGTATAAATACTGATTTTCCAAACCTCCAACCAAACTTGACTATGTGCTCCATCCACAGTGAAGGTCACAGGAGCATTCCTCCTGGGACTGGCAGAAGAGTGGCAGTCTATACTTTGCATACTTCTTCCTGTATTTTTGTCCAGTGCCTTCAGGCCTCTGAAGATACAGTCTCATCTTGTTTGTTACAAAATTTGTGGGCATATTTGGTAGTATCAATCACACGGAACCAATCTCAGGACCTCACGGGCAATCTTTCTGACAGTCCAGCACTGGGATTATCTGGCTGCACAAACAGTGGTAGACATGGAAGGGTTCCCTGACATCATTCTGGTCCCAGGTGTCAGTATAGACTTCTGACTGGGACATTACTTTAGGCGTAGTCAGAGAAGCCAGAAACTCAACATCAAGAATAATGTATACTGGGACGCCTGAGTGGCTCAGTTGGTTAAGCGGCTGCCTTCGGCTCAGGTCATGATCCCAGCGTCCTGGGATCAAGTCCCACATCAGGCTCTTTGCTCAGCAGTGAGCCTGCTTCTCCTTCTACCTCTGCCTGCCACTCTGTCTGCCTGTGCTCACTCCTGCGGTCTCTATCTGACAAATAAATAAATAAACAAACAAATAAATAAATAAAATCTAAAAAAAAAAAAAGAAGAAGAAGAATGTATACTAGTTACTTCTATAAGGACATGTTGAACTTTAAAAGGGGTAAAAGATAGATATAAACCCCAGAGAAGGGGGTGAAGGGGGTGCCTGGGTGGCTCAGATGGATGTCTGACTTTTGATTTCCGCTCAGGTTATTATCTCAGGGTCATGAGATCAAAGCCTGGTGTTGTCAGGCTCCAAGCTCAGTGGGGAGTCTCCTTGAGATTCTCTCTCTCCCTCTGTCCTTATTCACCCCTTCACCCCTCACTCACACACACTCTCTCTTAAATAAATAAATAAATTCTTAAAACAACAACAACAACAACAAAAACAAAAAAAAAGACCCCGCAGACAAATAAGGGCCCTGGTTAGTCTCACTTACGTGCAGAGCAGTAAGGGTGCTTAGGTTGAGGTTAAGACCCGTCTGCACCTTTAAAATGAAAAATACCTTCAAATGCCCTTTAGTTCTAATAAAGTAAAAGGATACACACATACACGCTACAGTGGGAATCAGCAAACAGTTCTACTTTGTTTCAGATAGTATACTTGACCCACACCAACCAATACTCATAAAGACTTTCAGCTTTGGCAAGTACTAATCCACTCATATTCAGTGAGGTTATACCCCTATCCTGAAAATATGAAGACACACAGCAATCTGGCTAATTATTGAAGTCAATGGCTGACAAAAGACAAACTAAATTGAGCAACTCTTCACTCAGTGATGGAATGATCTATATCCATGAAACTGCCGTGCCCCCAAATTTACTTTGAAATGTTAAATTAACATATAATTTTAAGAAGACTTTAGAATTAAATTGACTGAACAGAAACACTCAAAATGAATATAATTTATCATCTTCTCTGCCCAGAGAAGGAAATGGCAAATACCAAATAAGCATACAGTGAACCAGTTATTGAACAAAACCTGCATAATCACATTATGGCATAATCACACAAGACTATGGTTTTATAAATCTTAAAATTTATTTTAAAAATGTAATTACAAAAACATGTAATTTCTCTATCATAAGAAATACTGTGAACTCTTTCCTCATTTTCCCCATTTTATCATTATAAATTAAAAACAGAGATACCGGGACGCCTGGGTGGCTCAGTGGGTTAAAGCCTCTGCCTTCAGCTCAGGTCATGATACCAGCGTCCTGGGATCGAGTCCCACATCGGGCTCCTTGCTCAGCAGGGAGCCTGCTTTCACCTCTCTCTTTCTCTCTGCCTGCCTCTCTGCCTACTTGCGATAAATAAATAAAATCTTAAAAAAAAAAAAATAGAGATACCTATAAACCATAGGAGGCAAGTCATCCTCAAAAGAATGGAGATACTTCTTCTCACATAAGAGCTCAACCTCTTCATCAACTTCCTATTGGGTACTGCCCATTTCAAGAAATGCAGGGATTGTTTTGTGATGACAAGCATTTTAAAATACAATTATGGCCTTAATTAATTAAAATACAAAGTAATTAAAATACAAAGATTCTGCCTCATTTCCCCATTTTGAATGAGCTTCTCGAGAACTAACCCTTCCTCATGAGAGCCGAGAATCACCAGAGGGAAAGTTACCTCCCATTACTCATTTTTTTTTTCTTCTCCCTAGGAGATGACTTAGAAATCTAGAATCTAATTTAGGGCTGGCGGGAACATTGTTATCTAATTGATGGGTGAAAGAAACAAGAGTCAGGCATTCTTACCGAAAGCTTGACCAGATTCCCATCTAGCCTCAAGGGAAAGAATCTTCTACAGGTCAATCAGCACGGCTCCCAGCCCTGGCAGGCATGTAGCTGTGATGGGATAAAAGGCCTTGTTTTCCATTGCCCAGTTGCCTGGATAAAGTTAGTTTAGAGCCTATGTTACCAGAGTGACACCAAGGCCATTATCATTCAGTCTAAAGCAGCTTGCTTTCATAAACTATTTTGTAGAAAATTCATCACAAAGGCCATACTTCCTCTGAACTGTGAAGCTGTAAACACTACTACCGTACTGCTACTATAAAAATATAGTATCAGGGACGCCTGGGTGGCTCAGTTGGTTGAGCAGCTGCCTTCGGCTCAGGTCATGATCCCAGCGTCCTGGGATCTAGTCCCACATCGGGCTCCTTGCTCAGCGGGGAGCCTGCTTCTCCCTCTGCCTCTGCCTGCTTCTCTGTCTGCCTGTGCTCGATCTCTCTCCCTCTAACAAACAAATAAATAAAATCTTTAAAAAAATATATAGTATCAAAATTCTTCTACAATAGCCACTCATAGTACTTTTCATACTTCCTAAAAGCAGACACAGTATAACAGATCCCCTTACATAATCGTGTTTCAGACTCAGCACCATAGTAAGAACTCTGGAATAGGAGCCAAAAGACTTGATTTATGATTCCACTTACATTGCATATTCATCATGTACCACCCTTGATCAAGTCACATAATTCTTTATGCTCTAAATTTCATGCCTGTAAACAGATAAATCCTGCTTTACCTACTTCACCGGTCTGATGTAAATAGAATGAGGACTTTGAAAATTAGAGGGCCTTGCAAATATAAGATAGTACTGGACTTTCATTCTCTGTAAATAATCCAATCATTTAAGCATCAAAAGCAACAATAATGCTTTCTAGTAGGCCAAACATAATTCATGCAAAGAGTATGAATTTAAAATACATGACATACATACTTAATTGTATGTGTACATACTATCTCTGAAGAATACATAAAAAATATTTTTTCACTACATACCCTTTTGCACCTTCTGAATTTTGTGCCAAATGGAAAAAAAAAAGTCAAAGATAATTCCAGTTTAAGCTTGAACAGAGACACTTGTGAAAATATTTGGAATACATCTTCATGGCTGAGGCAACAGAAGTTTGACGATACACTCTTCCCAGTCCATGTTTTTCTATTTTCCTTCTCTTCCACTGTCTATTTCAAAGGGATGGTGGGGGTATGGGGTGGGGGAAGTATGGGAAATCCACTCTCTCTGGGACATGTCAAGTAGCAATCTGGCCCTCTTAAGAATTCTAGATTGGTAATTCTGTTCTAAGAAAAGCAAATTAACCATTTTATGGTTTAGTTTTCCCAGTATGGTCAACTTTAATGTGGTAGTTTTAGAGTGAGAGGTGCAAACAAAATAAAGACTTGATATGATTAAGAAACAGGGTATCAATTTTGTCATGGCATCCTTTATATTTGTATGGCATCCTTTATATTCTTTATTTCTTTATTTGCTATCTCAGTTCATTTGGAATAGCTAAATACAGGTCCAAATTTGTCACAGCAATAGCTACTATAGCCAAATGCAAGGTGGGAAACTAAAATAGAAAATTTCCAGGCATCTGACAATATTATTAAAGTTTATACCCAGTAAATCTGGAATGATTCTGTCAATGTAGCTCAGTACCTCCAATCTGACTATGTTACTTCTATAAGTTTGAAAACCTAAAACCAAAAAATGCATATAAAATTGCCAGATGCAAATAAAGTCCAAAATGAAATATAATTTCTCATGCACTATACCCAAGTATCTAAAAATACCACATTTCTTCCATTCCGACCAGTGCTTAGGGCCCTGTTTACTTTAACTTGTTTAAAGAGAAGCAAACAGCGCTGAGCTGCCAGAATGGGCAGAACCCTTTCTGTATAACCCAGAGCAGATGACTAGTGCTTCTAAAGAGAAGAGCTGTGATTCAGGGACTGGCCTTTCATCTGAGTAAGAGAGCCACTGCATAACTCTGAAGGATGTGTAAGTTTTAAAGCAGAAGCCGGCACAAAGACAGAAATGAGGTTAGGTGAGAGAGATAAAGACCATTTGAATCCTGGGAAATGCTATGCTGAAATGGGGGAAGAACAGTATCTCATACCTCAGCATCAGTGGATGTTGAAAGTGTCAGAGCAGCAGATATTTTAACACAGTCTCTTCTTGAAAGAGAATCATGTCAAGAAATTGTATAGGCAAAAATAATCACAACTGAACAATACAGCAGTTATGGAGAAAGATAAATATAAATATAAAATAACAGACAAATGTAAAAAAGAAAACCTGAATACAGTTAAAGATAATGACAGATACAGCGATTAGAACCTATAGAAACCCCTCTAAGTGGTCCTGACCAAAAGCTATAAAGGGTATTATATCCTAAAGCTCGCAAAATCATCAGAAGGTCAAGGAATGAACCTAATTTAAAGAGACTTTATCCAAGACATTTCCAAATTTGGGAGACTTCTTCCATATACTTCACAACTGTCTGAGGCACTGCAAACTGAACACCACCTAGGTAGTCCAAAATCACTTCCCCATGCACCCCTGTACCATTCTACCTTTCCACTTAAGTTAAAAATGGGGTACCTGGGTGGCTCAGTCAGTTAAGCCTTTGGCTTAGGTCATGATCCCAGGGTCCTGGGATTGAGCCCCACATTGGGCTCTCTCCTCCGCAGAGAGCCTGCTTCTCTCTGCCTCACTCTCATGAATAAATAAAATCTTAAAAATTAATTAATTAATTAATTAAACCCCCTTCTTTTAAAAAAAATGGGGAAGTTTTTGCGCAACGTCATAGAATCATCTGCTGGCTGAATGGAATAAGGTTCCACATGAATGCTATTAAGTATAGAAAAAAAATCAAATCTGTGTGAAAACTGAACTGGGAAAACTTAGATACCTGAGCATTGTTTTGAGATTTGAAAACACAGCTATAAAACAAATATAATCCTTCAAACATCAAAAACAAAACCAGTACCCCAACACAAAAATCCAAACTCAAGAGAAAACTCCATCTTTTCCTTTATCTTCCTGTAACTCCATTCTAAAACCCCAAATCTAAAACCTGTCATGTCACACCTAGGAAACAACACTTAATGACTATTTTCAGGAGCTAGTCTGTAGCCAAACTGTCACATGAAAAAGATGATGTGTATTTAATACCTATGTCTCACACATATAAGTAAATCTTCTGATTCCCTATCACATCTAACCCTCTATCTACTTGGTAATGTCTCCACTTAATATTCTCCTACCTGGCACGTAACTTCTTTTGAATGACAACAAAACTACACATTAAAATTTAGCAGACCTATAGGAATATTCTGGTCAAGAACTCATCAGTGGGTAGTTCCTAATGACTGGTACTAATGTGTGTGCTACAAAAGCCAGTTGGGTTACCACCACCAAACTGGACGAGTACTTGTTAGCATGGTAAAGTGATGCTGAGTCAGGGTCCATCCTGGTCCTCTAACCCCCTTCTTCCTCCAAAAAAATGAGACTGGTAACTTCTCTCCAGAAAGAAAAAATGTGGGCATCGGGGCTGAACTGTACATTTTAAAGTGGTAAATTTTGTACATTTTATGCTATATTATGAGTATTTATCATAAAATACCAATGAGGAGCACCTGGGTGGCTCAGTGGGTTAAGCCTCTGCCTTCGGCTCAGGTCATGATCTCAGGTCCTGGGATCAAGCCCCACATCGGGCTCTCTGCTTGGCAGGGAGCCTGCTTCCCCTTCTCTCTCTGCCTGCCTCTCTATTTGTGATCTCTCTCTCTGTCAAATAAATAAATAAAATCTTTTAAAAATTTTATTAAAAAATAAAATACCAATGAAAGAAAGAAATGGGCCTCAACGTGAGATCTGGACCCTCAACTACTCAACAGGAATTTGGACGGTTTCCTTCTAGCCTCAATCTTCTTAAAACAAACTTTATAAGGGGAACAGAGACTTGGGGAACTCTTACATGCTATGGTTCACAGCTTGAAATAGGAACTAGACAATCAAAGAAATCATGAAATTAAGTAATTTGGCTGACAGTCCCATAAATAAATCTACAGGCTCTGGGGACTATGGATGAGATGTGTTCTTGTTTTAATTTGGGCAGTAGGCTCCTGGCTTAGAAATAAACTGCAAACTCTGATCATAATCTCCCTCTCGTTGGACTTGCAGTGTACAAATACATAATCTCCAGAGTCTTAAATGATGGATCAGATGATCCAACAAACAAATGATCATCCCACAGCAAAAATAAGAAAAGCTGATACATGTGGTAGATGAAATGACTACTACCAGAAACTGGATATGCAACCATGATTTTTTTTTTTTTAAAGATTTTATTTATTTATTAGTTAGAGAGAGAGAGAGCACAGGCAGACAGAGAGGCAGGCAGAGGGAGAAGCAGGCTCCCCGCCGAGCAAGGAGCCCGATGTGGGACTCGATCCCAGGACGCTGGGATCATGACCTGAGCTGAAGGCAGCTGCTTAACCAACTGAGCCACCCAGGCATCCCGCAACCATGATTTTTTAACACAGCGGTGTACATCTGGATTGATCATGTCCCTAGGTGATAATGTTCCACTTTCCAGTATGGGCTGAAGAAAGACCACAAGAAGGCACTGATAACTAAGGCCAACTCTGTCGACATAACTTAAGACTACAGACCACCTGTGCTCAACATGACATGGTTGTTATTTCAGGGAATCTTTGCCCAAAAAGACAGACTGTAAATCAGTAAATAACTTCACCATCTGATTCAGGGAATCCTAAGAGATGGATTTATCAGAGTCAAGAGTCTTCTAGTCTGAGCAAATAACTTCCTTATTGAACATGTTTATGTGTCAAGAATTGCTTTGGGACACCTAGGTGGCTCAGTCGGGCTCAGGTCATGTTCCCAGGGTCCCAGGATCAAGTCCCACATCAGGCTCCTTGCTCAGTGGGGGGTCTGCTTCTCCCTCTG
>RCUC01162170.1:0-64198 GCA_003697995.1 Taxidea taxus jeffersonii
AAAAAAAAAAAAAAAAACACAAAAAGATCTTTTTATTTAGCCAGATCTCAGGAGATCTGAGGGCAATTCTCCCGTGATCTTAGTCCTAATCTCATGAGATCTCATTCAAATCTTGTAGGATCTCATCAAAATCTCATGAGATCTCAGCCTCAGTCAGCAATATCTAGTCAAAACCTATTTGATCTTTGGCCAAACTCCTGGGCCCTTAATAGAATCTGGCACTCTGTAGAAGAGCCTGCTTGGGGTTCATTATGTCAGTAGGGAAGGCAAATGCCAGGAATGGGCACAACTTCCAATATTTCTGGGTTCAATACTAATACCAGTCACAGTTTGCAGGAAGACACAAAGTGTCAATAATCTTGGGGTGGAGGGGTAAGATGGAGGAGAAATAGGAGACCCTGTTTCATCCAGTCCCCTAAAGTGAGCTAAATACCTACCAGAACACTCTGAACACCCATGATATCAGCCTGATATGTAAGATTATATACTTCTGGATCTCTACGGGGGTGGAACATCAGTGGAGAGGTAAAGAAGACGGGAACTCTCAGAATGAAATCAGACAATATACAAAAGGGGGGAACCACCACAAGTCACCCACTGGAAAGTAATAGCCCAATATGAAAATGCCCTGTGGTTGGGGACCAAAATTAACTTGGAGTCTAGTAAAAAAAGCACACAAAAAGAGCAAAAGATCTTAAGGGACACCTGGTGGAATCAGATGGTCATGGGTAGGGACCTAAGCCCATGTTCCCAGAATGGTCACTGCCAGCAACTACCTGTGCCAGAGAAAGTCCAGCAGAGCCTTCAGTCTGTGGTTCCTGAGCCTGTGGCTTTCTGCTGCTTGCACCACTGCTTGGCTGGGTACACTCCCACCTACACCTGAGAGAGACTGGTGTGGGCACCAGCCAACAGTCTCTAGGACAACAGCTCTCTGAGACTGGCTGTGGGTGAACACTTCCAGCCTGCACCTGAGAGAACCTGGTGGGATCTCTTGTCAGGATTCCTCAGAAGCAGCCTTTCCCAGCCTGCATGATCACTGGTTCTAAGTGTACCTGGCATGGGCCTGGACTCCAGACAGAAGTCCTGGCAAAATCAGCCACCAGAAGCGGGCTCTCTGGACCAATATCACTCATGATTTTAGTGGCATGGTGATGCAGAGATAAGCAGGGGCCTTGGGTGACTACTGGGATGGTGGATGGGGGTGCACACTGCCTGTGGGAGGTTGTGCTATTCAGTGGAGTGTGCAGAGGGGAAGTCTGTATGTTCTGGACCACCCAGATGGAACAGTCTGTGGCTTCTCTCTGAGGTGGAGGTCTGGGTGCAGAAAGATCCTTTCTTTGCTCTGACCCTCTGAAAAGCTGCCAAAAGCCACCAAAGAACAAAAGTCTCCAGAGAACAAAAGCCTGAAAAACTGGTGTCCACAGAGCTCAGCCCCTTGATAACCTGCAGGGTGACTCAACCCAAGCAAGATTGAAAATGCAGCAGTCTCCTCCCCTAGAAGACAAGCAAAAAGAATGAGAGGACAACAACCACAGGGTCCCCATAAAACTGTAAAACCCCAACATCAGGGGAAAACAATATATTAAGCTCCTGATATTGTTCTAAAACCTATATATTTCATAGATACAACTTTTTAAAAAATTTGTTCTCATGATTCTTGCTCTCTTAATTTTTTTAACCTACTTACCATTATAGCTAGGAGTTTAATACAACATATTCCATAATAACTTTTTTAACTTGAACTTCTTTCATGCATATACCTGTGTTTCTTTTTCTTTTTTTTTATTTTACATATAAATATAAGTTTCAAGGTAATACTTTTTTCCTATTCAATACTACCCTATATACAAACAAAATTTTCCTGTATCTCTGGAAAGTGGAGTCCTTTAACAAAGTTAAAAATATACACCCAGGAGGATCCAAAATAACCATCCTAACAATCCTAGTCAACATTAAGGGTTTATAACCACCCTCCCATCTTATTCTTCTGTCAGTTTTTCTGTTTTTCATTTTGTTTTGGTACTACATAACTCTTATTCTTGGGGTTCGTGTTGTCTGGGTTCTTCTTCTTCTTCTTTTTTTTTTTTTTTCTTCTCATTTACTTTTCTCAGACTTTTTGTTTGTTTGTTTTTTGTTTATATACCTTATAAATCTTACTTTGGGAGCTCATTTTGTCTGGGTTTTCTCTCTTTTTTTTTTAACTCTTTTCCTCTCTTTTTTTTCCCTTTCTTTTTGGTGGTGACTCCTGACTGTTCTGAAACTTTCCAGGGTGCACCTTGTCTGGATCATGGTTGATATATTCAGCTATATATCCCCTCAACCAATTCTCACCAAAATAACTAGGACAAGGAACACTCACCAGAGGAAAAATTCAGAGACTGTGCCCTCTGCCACAGAACTGTTGGATATGGACATAAACAATATGTCAGAAAGGGAATTCAGGGTAACAATTATCCAGGCAATGGCTAGGTTGGAGAATAACATTAGTAACAAGGTAGAATCTCTAAGGGAGGAAGTAAGAGCTGATCTGGCAGAAGTTAAAAATGCTATCAATGAGATCCGATATAATCTAAATCCTCTAACAGCTAGGATAACTGAAGAATAAGAGAGAACTAGTGTTCTAGAGGACAAATTGAGAGAGAAGAAGGATCAGGAGGAGGCCTGGAAACAAAAGTGAAAATGAACCTGTGTGACTTCATCAAGATAAAAAAACCTTCCGCACAGTAAAGGAAACAGTCAACAAAACAAAGAGGCAACTCATGGAATGGGAGAAGTTATTCATAAATGACACTACAGACAAAGGGCTGATATCCAAGATCTAGAAAGAAATCCTAAAACTCAACACTCAAAAAACAGATAATCATGTCAAAAATGGTTAGAAGATATGAACAAACATTTCTCCAAAGAAGCCATACAAATGGCTAGGAGACATATTTTTTTAAAAAATGTTCATCCTGATTAGCCATCAGGGAAATTCAAATCAAAACCACATTGAGATACCACCTTATACCAGTTATAATGGCCAAAACTAACAAGACATTAAACAAGTGTTGGAGAGGATATGGAGAAAAAGGAACCTTCTTACACTGTTGATGGGAAGGCAAGTTGGTGCAGTCACTCTGGAAAACAGTGTGAAGAGTCCTTAAGAAATTAAAAAAATAGAGCTACCCTATGATCCTGCAATTGTACTACTTAGTAACCCAAAGATACAAGGTAGTGAAAAGAAGGGCCATCTGTACCCGAATGTTGATAGCAGCAATGGCCAGTCACCAAACTGTGGAAAGAGCTCATATGCCTTTCAACAGATGAATGGATAAAGAAGATTTGGTCCATATATACAATGGAATACTATGCATCCATCAAAAAGGATGAATACTCAACTTTTATGTTAACATTGATGGGACTGGAGGAGATTATGCTAAGCGAAATAAGCCAGTGGATATAGAGGGTACCTTGCACAAAATTATCCTCCCTTGCTGGGGGCAACCTGTACCTAGTGATTGATGAAGAAGTATAAAGGCCTGATTCTTTTGCTGTAGCTTGGGGCAGCTTCAGAGCACCCCATTGGGGTGGTCTGAGGTTTTTATTGATACTATATTACAATCCCATTTTTCCTTCTGCTTCATACTGCTTTTTCTCTTTATTCCACAGGTGTTGATCCTGAGAGCATTCAGCAATAAACTTCCAGTATTTCACGGTCTGCTTCCTGAGAAATCCTGCCTACAACAGCTCTTTCTCTAATTCAATCTCTCATTTTATAGAAAAAAAAGTTATTTATATTGTTTGTATTGTGTTCTTACTATTTGACAAGTACTATGATAATTCCATTAAATATACTAATAAAGGTTCTACCTCATAGTAATTTTATGGTGATTAAATATTGTATTTTTTAATTTTAATTAGTTAGTTTTGTGTTATGTTAGTCATCATAAAATACATCATTTGTTTTTGATGCAGTATTCCTAGATTCATTGTTTATAAACACCACCCAGTGCTCCATCCAATATGTGCCCTCCTTAATAACCACCACCAGGCTCACCCATACTCCCACCCCCTCCCCTCTAAAGTCTTTGGTTTGTTTCTCAGAGTCCACAGTCTCTCATGATTCTAATTCACATATTTTTAAAAATTACCCTAGGAGGGGATTATATAAACATGAAACAGTGGATCTAGGTTACAATCTCAAGCAATCTCACCACTCCTTTCCTTGGGTATTTATATCTTGCAAATTTTCTGTAACTTTTCCATCCAATTTTAGCAAAACAAATATTTTTTTTTTAATATTTTATTTATTTATTTGTTTGTTTATTTATTTGACAGAGAGAGAGACAGCACGAGCAGGGGAAGTGGGAGAGGGAGAAGCAGGCTCCCTTCTGAGCCAGGAGCCCAAGGTGGAACTTGATCCCAGGACCCTGGGATCTTGCCCTGAGCCAAAGGCAGACCTTTAACCAACTGAGCCAGTTAGGCGCCTCTAGAAAAATGAATTCTTGTTCTCTATTAGTCTTTGACTTGGGTCATATTGTCATTATAGAACTCACTGTGTTCCCTGGAAATTACTGTGTGTGTGTGTGTGTGTGTGTGTGTGTGTGTGTGTGTCCATGAGATCTGATGTAGTTCATGGACATCTCTTCATCTTTCACAGTTATAGACATGTAACTTAACAAGTATTTTGGGTAAGTGAATGACTACATGAACTGGATGGAGAATAGACCTTTCTCTCTGGAGAGAACTTGGCACCTTGGGAATCTTCAGGAATAGGACTATGACTCTTCTAAACAGAAACAAAGTGAGAGCTGTGTATTGGATGGCTAAAATAGCACAAATGAGCTCTTAGAGAATGAAGTTTGATTGAAACTGTGGGCATCTGCTCCACCATCCTAATGGCAGTTTCATTTCTGTAGCTGGTAGGTCTTAACACAGAGATAGTTCTTGCATGTTTCTTTTTTAATATGAAGTTCATTATTTGGCAAATTAGAGAAGTTCAAATAAAAATTACCCTTTAAGGGTAATATTTCAAAAACCATTAGACTCCTTTTCTCTTAGAAAAGCAAATAACTTACTCCTGTTTCCTTAGGAAGGAGCTCAGGCTTGTTACCTATAAACTAAGATGGTGGAGGACTGCTTTCAAGGGCAGGAGTTGAAATATCAGGTTTTAATTACTAAGCTAGACCAAGTTCAGCAGTCTTCATATTTGATTCTTTTTATTTTTTGTTAACTAAGTTCTAAATAGGCAGGCTTTATTTTAATGGATTCAGAAGCCAGGCCTTGCCTTTTCTACCTAGACTTTTAATATTACAGATCATTTTAATTAAGATATAGTTGACATATATCATATAACATTAGTTTCAGTTTTCAATATAATGATTCAAAATGTGTGTATATTGCAAAATTATCACCACAATAAGTCTAGCTAATATCTATCACCACACATAATAACAACTATTTTTCTGTGGTGAGAACTTTAAAGACTTACTTTTTCAAAAACTTTCAAATATGTGATACATTATTATTAACTATAGTGACCATGTTGTACATTACATCCCCATGACTTATTTATCTTATAAACTGGAAATAGGTGCCTTTTGACCACCTTCACTCATTTTACCAATTTCCACCCCAGGTCTTTGGCAACCACCAATCTTTTTCTTTTTTTTTCTTTTTTTTTTTTTTAAGATTTTATTTATTTATTTGACAGAGAGAGATCACAAGTAGGCAGAGAGGCAGGCAGAGAAAGGGGGGAATCAGGCTTCCTGCTGAGCAGAGAGCCCAATGCGGGGCTTGATCCCAGGACCCTGAGATCATGACCTGAGCCGAAGGCAGAGGCTTAACCCACTGAGCCACCCAGGCGGCCCCCACCAATCTTTTTAATGTAATTATGAGTTTTGTTTTTGTTTGATGGTTTGTTTTAGATTCCACATATAAATGAGATCCTACGGTATTTATCTTTCTCTATCTGACATTTCACTTAGCAAATCCCTTCACAATTTATCCAAATGGCAAGGTTTCCTTTTTTTGGTGGCTGAATAATCTTCCATTACACACACACACACACACACACACACACACACACACACACGCACACACACACACACGCACACACATTCTCTCTATATACTCTCTTTCTTGCACAGCCATAAACAAGGATGAGATCATGCCATTTGAGACAATATGGATGGACCTAGAGGGCATTGTGCTAATTGAAATAATACTGAACAAGACAAATACCATATAATTCCACTCATAAGTGGGACCTAAAAACAGAAACAAAACCGAATGAAAAAATGAAGAGAAGAATCAGACTTATAAATAGAGACTACAAATTGATGGTTTCCAGTAGGGAATGAGGTAGGGGTTTGGACAAAATAGGTGAAGTGGAGTAGGAGATACAGGCTTCCAGTTATGAAATGAATAAGTCATAGGAATAAAAGTCACAGACTAGAGATACAATCAGTGATACTATAATAGCAATACACTGAGGCAGATGATAGCTACACTTGTGGTGAGCATAGCATAATGTATATACTTGTTGAATCACTGTGTTGTACACCTGAAACTAATGTAACATTGTGTGTAAATTATGTTTAAACAAGTCAACTTAATAAGGTCATTTTAAGATTAAATAAAATCATCCAGGTACAATACTTAGCATACTTCATATAGAGTTAATGCTCAACAACAAGTAAACTAGTGGTAGTAATAGTAACAAGCATCATTCTCCATCTATTGTCATCACCATTATCCTCTTGTTCTATGAATTTAACTCTCTGGGCTTCCTTTTTTCCCCTCACTTTTCCAAAGGGGATAAAATTATTTGTCTTAATTCCCTCTTAGAACTGGCATGAGAACCCAATGAGATAGAGGGAAGGGAATTCACACAATTCCATATAAAAGCAGAGGATATTATCAGTTCAGGGAAATCAATACCTCTTCTTTTTACTAAGTGAACCTACTGCAGTCATTTGGATTGCAATTATGAAGCCACATTAATGTCTGTGATGCTCCTTTGAGGCCAACCTGTCTGAACTATGGCAAAGTATAGGACTATAGAGGTCCTTATACTATGGGAAGTTAGCTGAGAGTGGACAGGGTGACTTCTACTTAGATTTATGAGTAATTCCTGATGGAGTTAGATTCACAGTTTAAAAATCCAATGGTCTGGTGGTGGGTATAAGGAGGGAACATATTGCATGGAGCACTGAGTGTTATGCATAAACAATGAATCTTGGAACACTACATCAAAAACTAACACAACACAATAAAAATAGATAAATAAAAACCTGAAATAAAAATTAAAACATAATAAATAAATCAACAAACCAATATTGGTTATTTATTGAATAAATAAATAAGTAAATATCCAGTGATATGATCACCTTAAATGGGGAGGACCAAGAGATTTAAGTTATTGATCATGAAGAGCTAAATCTGTTCTGTCTCCTCATTCAATCTGAGAACATGGACAAGGATTGAAAGCAGGTAGATGTTAACCTGATTGCCATGACTCTGTTTCATTTGCATCTATGGCATCTTGTTACATTCTTCTGTGCATCTTAATTCACCATCAAGCCAGAAAACATCAGATTATTTTAGTTACTTAAAAAGAAAAACTTCCATATTCCTTTACTAGGCTCCTGATTCCAAATTGCCCAGCTTGAATAGTTTTAGTATTTAAAATCAATTTATTAGGTGACTGATTCACACAGTAGGTAGCACTCAGTCTCATAAAATCAATTTATTATGCAAGAAAGCAGTCCAGAATATTAGATGAATTTTAGAGATAGACTTATATTACCTATAATGATATTATCAGCATAGAGAATGAATATGCCAATTCTCACTGAATTGAGTAATAGGCTTATAAAAGAAGAAAAAAAAAAGTGGACCCAGAATAGACTTTGATGGCTTCCTGCTGTAAATGGGTCATTGATTCACTAATGCCCCATCAGAAAGAATAATCTCTTGATATTTGTTTCAGAGGGAGACACACCACAGGGCCACACTTTTATATCATCATCATTATGTGATTTGCTTAGAGAAAATTGTCCAGCACATCCAAACACATTCATTGATGTACCAACAATTCATCTTGCCAGTGTCATGGTCCATAGCCAATGAAATTTCCTTATTAAAAACCCAAACAGGGGTGCCTGGGTGGCTCAGTGGGTTAAAGCCCCTGCCTTCGGCTTGGGTCATGATCCTGGGGTCCTGGGATCAAGTCCTGCATCAGGCTCTCTGCTCAGCAGGGAGCCTGCTTCCTCCCTCTCTCTCTCTGCCTGCCTCTCTACCTCCTTGTGATCTCTGTCTGTCAAATAAATAAACAAATCTTAAAAAAAAAAACAATCCAAACATAGGAATATTTAATTGAACAGATCAACTGTCAGGTTTGCCTGACTGTTCAAACCTACTCTACTGCTGCAATATCACTGCATGCAATTTTATTTTTGATATAAACATTCTGAAAGAGTATGTGGAGTTTCTGAGTTTGTTTGAGGTATTTGTTCTTCTGAGAGGGAAATTTTGATGTCATATATTAGGAATGAGTGAGATGGTACAGAACTCAATACAACCTCAAAAAAAATTAAAACTATTTCCATTAAAAGTACCTCTCCACATCTTGACTTTGCCATATGTCAAAGTCATGTCCTACAATTTGAACACCAAAGCCTTCTTGTCTGTTGGATCAAAATAAATAGTTGTTTTATAGTCTCACTTTCCATGAGACCTCCTGGATCTGATTCCCTTAGCCCTATCACTTAGATAACAGGAATTTCAGACCTGGGTTTCTCTCAAAACTTATCCCCCACACCCTTTATATTTTATAAAGGAAGAAATATGTCTGGAAAGGACAAATGTTTTGCTTAAGTTTAGACTGTGGGAAGTAACCAGGCCAGGACTTCAATCCAAATCTTATTCTGAATCCAGACATCCTGCACCATAATTATCACATTCTATTTCTCTGTTTACCATCACAAACAAAACACTTTAGTCTTCTGGGGCCTGGCTTCCTTATCTGTAAAGTAGGATGGCATTCCTTGGCATGCTGATCTCACAGCGATATTGGGAGGACCCATGCAAACAAAAAACAAAATAAGATTTCACAATAAATAGTCATATTAGAATAAGGAAGTATTAAATAGGGTAATTTTTCTAGCAAATGGAGAAGTCATGTTTTATTCACTCCAGTATCCCAAGAATGAGAGGAAGTCGTTGCTGGCTGGCTGGCTGGCTGGCTAGTGAATTAAATCAATGCAGATAGCTCACTGGGATTACCTTAAGGTTCATATGTCCAGACAGTTATCAGTTGCTCCCTTCTGGGCAGCACAAAAGAGTGAACTGTGTCTCATAGTAATCTCAGCCCCTACCTTCTAATCCAAGAAGATGTTAGCAAATACTAGAGAATGTCTAGTTCAACAGTTGGTTCATAGGCTTATCAAGGATTCTTCCAACCAGTTCTGCCTGGCATCTATTCCTTTTGAAACTTTCAAAGCCCTCATTTAAGATGGCATTAACTAGTCTCACAATTGTATCACCAAACACAAAGTACTTAATGCTTGGGATGAGTCAGCCAGTGGATTAGCCCAAGTTCTTTTAGTTTGGACAAATAATTTTTATTACTTGCTGTATGTAGGAAGACAGGGAGATATTTCTCAAAGTATTGCCTTCCCATGGAATTAGTACAGGAAGCTTTTATTTAGTGTATTAGGGGACAGGGATAGGGAACTTTCACATGTGTTAAAGAACTTATGCATATTCTATTACTTAGGCATTTTCATTCAATTGTACATCCCTAGCATGTAAACATGCTAGTACTTACATGGTATGATCAAAAAGTGGTGACCTACCCTACCCAAAGATGATCTTAGTATTGTAATGGACTAAAGGTAACTTCAGGACAACTCAGAGCATTTTTGTGTATGTCCTTAGCTTCCAATCTGGCTCACACAGGCTCAAGTAAGGGGCCATGAGACAATATACCCAGCTGGGGGTCTTCTTAGTGGGAACTGCTGGTCCAGCAAAACAAAATATGTCCCGTCCATGTTTTTGTCCCTTACCCTTCATCCCTTCTACTGATAGCTTGTAGCCCTCTGATTTGACTACTTATCCAATGCATGTCTAACAGCTGAACAGTGGGGGAAATTACCAATGTCTCATTATTTATTTATTTTTACTGGGGAAAAAAGAAAAGTTATAGTAGTGAGACAAAGGATGCTGCATATTGAACCAAGAAGGGTCCCAGAACTCATTGGTTTTTAAAAAGTTATCCTCACAGGTTTTTTAAAGAGCTGGACAGCTGCCAAAACAATAGCATGATATTTCTCCATTTTCAGAGATGTGGGAAAAATTATAGTGATAAGTCACATTGCCATAAGCACCAAGGAATTCCTTAGGATCTCCTAGGTAAAATGTGCATGTCTAATAAAGTTCATCCAAAATGACATTAACCTCAGCCATGTTAATTGAGCTGCATGCCTGCTGTAGTTAATTACTGGGCCTCTATGGCCCTAAAATGTCCTTGATGAGCTGTCCAATCTTCCGAATGAAACCCTACTTCTTTAGCTCAAAGACTGATGCCTTTTTAATTATTTTTTTAATATTTTATTTATTTGACAGAGAGAGACACAGCGAGAGAAGGAATATAAGCTGGGGGCGTGGAAGAGGAAGAAGCAGGCTTCCTGCCAAGCAGGTGGCCTGATGTGGGACTTTTCCAGGACCCCAGAATCGTGACTAAACAGAAATCCTCCAAAGGAATAGTGCTTGAAGTTATCATCAATCACATATAGTTCAGTATGGATGATTCTGAGTTTCATTCGGGGGGGGGGGATTCCAAACTAAGAAATGGGAGTTTAATTGAAAAATTTCTGATCTGTAATAATACAGATAATCATCCCCTACATCACTGATGGCCAGTCCTGTGCCAATCATTTTTCATGCACTATCTTGTTTAATCCTCATAGTCATCCAAGAAGAATATACTATTCATATTGCTATTTTACAGAGAAGAAAATTGAAGCTTAAATATGGGAAGCAATCTGTCCAAGGTCATACAACAGGAAAGCAGTGAAGCAGGGATTCGAGATCAGTGTTACTTACTCTGGGGTTTATGTATGCTTTTTTTTTTTTTTTCTTATTTATTTGACAGAGAGATCACAAGCAGGCAGAGAGGCAGGCAGAGAGAGAGAGGGAAGCAGGCTCCCTGCTGAGCAGAGAGCCTGATGCGGGACTCGATCCCAGGACCCTGAGATCAGGACCTGAGCCGAAGGCAGCGGCTTAACCCACTGAGCAACCCAGGTGCCCCTATGTATGCTTTTAACCACATCTGTGTCTTTTGTAATTTCTATGAATCCTTTTTCCTAACACCAAGGTAGATTGACACTAAGTAATCAGGAGCCAACATCATCCAAAATTTGGGTCCCTTGGTTGACTCACCTTTTGTGATGACTTTGATCTCCCACAAATTTATATACTAGGTATATTGCTTTCTTCCCTCATCTTACTTTTTGTATGCTCATGCCTCTGATGGGAATTCATTCCTCACCCTAAATTTCAACCGCTATCCCATCTCCCACCCAATTGCCTGACCAACTCTTGCTAATACATTGCTCCTAAAGGTAATGTCTCTTTCTCATTTTACACTTCCTACTTGTGTTAAATGTTTTTTCATTGTATCCCACACTCAGGGAGGAAATGTTGCACAACTGTTCTAGGTACCACTGTTACTATATGGAAAAGACACTCCTGGAGTTGGGGGTACTGCAGTCTTGCATATCATAACCCAACTACTGGGTAGTAAATGCCTATTCATAACTCCTGTCTCATTAACTCTGAAATGGTTAGGTCGTATCTGTTCTTCTCAGCAGATGTCCTGTATATTTCTTCCACAGGTGAATGATTCCATTTTGCCATAAAGTTATAGCAGTTCACCCCTCTTATCTCATCAGCCTATGTCACTTCTCAGCTAAGAAACATCATTTGGGGCTGGTAATGTCAACAATGGTCATATTGCCTTTAGACAATAACATATGTTCTAGATATCTTTATGGATTAGAGATGATATTCAGAGCCCTAGAACCACCTGCTTATGTATTCTAGAGATCAGTCCATGAGTGAAGAGTCTGAGATACCAGTGAGAAAAAACTTCAGATTTGCAGTCTTTTCTGGTGTTGACACTAAGGTGTTGCTGGCTTTGCAGTCTGGGCATATCTCGCCTTATATACCATCCTTCATTTTAGCATTCCAGCTTGGGTAATATATATTTCATCTGGCATGGCTGAACTGCTCACTTTAAGATAAAAATTGTTTTCTGTTTGTTTTGTTGTTGTTGTTGTTGTTGGTTTGGTTTGAGTTACTCATGTACTTTTTAAAAAAAATATTTTCTGTTAGTCACCATAAAATACATCATTAGTTTTTGATATAGTGTTCCATAGTTCATTGTTTGTGTATAACACTCAGTGCTCCATGCAAAACGTGCTCTCTTTAATACCCACGACCAGGCTCACCCATCTTCCATCCCCCTCCCATCTAAAACCCTCAGTTTGTTTCTTGGAGTACACAGTCTCTCATGGTTCATCTCTCCCTCCAATTTCCCCCCCTTCATTTTTCCCTTCATTCTCCTAATGTCCTCGATGTTATTCTTTACGCTCTATAGTAAGTGAAACCACATGATAATTGAGTTTCTCTGTTTGACTTATTTCACTTAGCATAATCTCCTCCAGTCCCATCCATGTTGATGCAAAAGCTGTTTATCCATCCTTTCTGATGGTTGAGTAATATTCCATTGTGTATGTGGACCATATCTTCTTTATCAATTCATCTGTTGAAGGACATCTGGGCTCCTTCCACAGTTTGGTGACTGTGGCCATTGCTGCTGTGAACATTGGGGTACAGATGCCCCTTCTTTTTACTACATCTGTATCTTTGGTGTATTCAGTAGTGCAACTGCAGGGTCACAGGGTAACTCTATTTTTCACTTCTTAAGGAATCTCCACACTGCTTTCCAGAGTGACTGCACCATCTTGCCTTCCCACCAACAGTGTAAAAATGTTCCCTTTCTTCCACATCCTCTCCAACAATTGTTGTTTAATGTCTTATTAGTTTTGGCCATTCTAACTGGTGTAAGGTAGTATCTCAATGTGGTTTTGATGTGAATTTCCTTGATGGCTAATAAGAATGAACATTTTTATGTGTCTCCTAGACATTTGTATGTGTTCTTTGGAGAAGTTTGTTATTTTGGTGTTTAGTTTGAGAAGCTCTTTATAAATCTTGGATATCAGCCCTTTGTCTGTACTGTCATTTGCAAATATCTTCTCACATGGCCTCTTTGTTTTGTTGACTGTTTCCTTTACTGTGCAGAATCATTTCATCTTGATGAAGTCTCAAAAGTTCTTTTTTGCTTTTGTTTTCCTTCCTTTGGAGATGTGTCTTGAAAGAAGTTGCTGTGGACAGTGTCGGAGAGATTATTGCTTACGTTTTCCTGTAGGATTTTGACAAATTCCTGTCTCACATTGAGGTCTTTCATCCATGTTATGTTCGAGTATGGTGCAAGAGAATTGTTGAATTTCTTCTGTATATAGCTGACCAATTTTCCCAACACCATTTATTGAAGAGGCTGTCTCTTTTCCACTGGATATCTTTTCCTGCTTTGTTGAAGATTAGTTGACCATAGAGTTGAGAGTCCATATCTGGGCTCTGTTCCACTGATCTATGTGTCATTTTATGCCAGTACCATGCTGCCTTGGTGATCACAGCTTTGTAATAAAGCTTGAAATCAGGCAACCTGATGCCCCCAGTTTTGTTTTTCTTTTTCAACGTTTCCTTAGCAAATCGGGGTCTCTTTTGGTTCCATATGAATTTTAGGATTATTTGCTCCCACTCTTTGAAAAATGCCAGTGGAGTTTTGATCAGGATGGTATTGAAAGTATAGATTGTTATAGGCAGTATAGATATTTTAACAATGTTTATTCTTCCAATCCATGAACATGGACCAGTCTTCCATCTTTTTGTGTCTTCTTCAATTTCTTTTATGAGTACAGATCCTTTACCTCTTTGGTTAGGTTTATTCCCAGGTATCTTATGGTTCTTGGTGCTATAGTAAATGGAATAGATTCTCTAATTTCCCTTTCTGTATTTTCATTGTTAGTGTATAAGAAAGCAACTGATTTCTGTACATTGATTTTGTATCCTACCACATTATGGAATTGCTGTATGAGTTCTAGTAGTTTGGGGGTAGAGTCCTTTGGGTTTTCCATATAAAGTATCATTTCATCTGCTAAGAGAGAGAGTTTGACTTCTTCTTTGCCAATTTGAATGCTTTTTATTTCTCTTTGCTGTCTAATTGCTGTTGGTAGGAGTTCTAATACTATGTTGAACAAGAGTGGTGAGAGTAGGCATCCTTGTCGTGTTCCTGATCTCAAAGGGAAGACTGTCAGCTTTCCCCCATTGAGGATGATAATTGCTGTGGGTTTTTCATATTTTATAAAGTTGAGCAATGATTTTATGATAGATTTTATGAAGTTGAGGAATGTTTCCTCTATCCCTATACTTCGAATCGTTTTAATCAGGAATGGATGCTGTACTTGACAGATGCTTTTTCTGCATCAATTGAGAGGACCATGTGGTTCTCTTTCTTCTTTTATTGATTTGTTCTATCACACTGATTGACTTGCGAATGTTGAACCACTCCTGCATTCCATGGATAAATCCCACCAGGTCATGGTGGATAATCTTTTTTTTTTTTATTTTTTTTTTTAAGATTTTATTCATTTATTAGTTAGAGAGAGAGAGAGAGAGAGAGAGCGAGCACAGGCAGACAGAGAGGCAGGCAGAGGCAGAGGGAGAAGCAGGCTCCCTGCCGAGCAAGGAGCCCGATGTGGGACTCGATCCCAGGATGCTGGGATCATAACCTGAGCTGAAGGCAGCTGCTTAACCAACTGAGCCACCCAGATGTCCCAAGATCCCCTACTATTATAATGCATTCATATCAACATGACTCTTTATCTTGGTTAACAGTTGTCTTATGTAGTTGGCTGCTCCCATATTGGGGGCATAAATATTTATTAATATTAGATCTTCTTGGTGGATAGACCCTTTAAGAATGATATAGTGTCTTTCTTTATCTCCGACCACAGTCTTTAGTTTAAAATCTAATTTATCCAATATGAGGATCACTACTCCAGCCTTCCTTTGAGGCCCATTGGCATGAAAGATCCTTCTCCTTCCCTTCACTTTCAGTATGGATGCATCCTTAGGTTCACAATGGGTCTCTTGCAGTCAACATATGGAAGGGTCCTGTTGTTTTATCCAATATGCAACCCTGTGGCATTTTATGAGAGAATTTATGCCGTTTATGTTGAGAGTGACTAATGAGAGATACATTTTTGTTGACATTGTGTTGCCTGTGAAGTCCTCCTTTCTATGGATTGTCTCTGTAAATTTCTGTTCTATGACACTCTTGGGTTCTTTCTTCTTTTATAGAACTCCCCTTAATATTTCTTATAGTGCCAGCTTGGTGGTCAGATACTCTTTTAAACCTTACCCATCTTGGAAGCTCTTTATCTCTCCATCCATTTTGATTGTCAGCCTTCCTGGATAAAGTATTCTTGGCTGTATGTTCTTTTCATTTAGTGCCCTGAATACATCTTGCCATCCCTTTCTAGTTTGCCAGGTTTCTGTGGACAGGTCTGACATTATTCTGATGGGCCTTCCTCTCTGTACGTAAGGACTCTCTTCCCTCTAGCTGCTTTCAAGAGCTCTTGTCTGAACTTATGTTTCATCCACTTCACAATCATGTGTCTTGAGGTCTCTCTAGATTCTATGATCTTGGGGAGAGACCTTTCTGCCTCTAGGACATGAACGCTGGTTCCATTCCCCAAGTAGGGAAATTTTTCATGGACAATTTGTTCAGCTATATCCTCTAGTCTTTTTTCTTTCTCCTCCCCCTCAGGGATTCCAATAATTCTGATATTGGAATGTTTCATGGCATCATTTATTTCCCCAATTCTGTTTTCATGGCTTCTAAGCTGTTTGTTCCAGGTCTCCTCCTGATCCTTTTTTTTTTTTTTATTTATTTCTTTCTTTCTTTTTTTTTTTTTTTTCCTGATCCTTTTTTTCTATCAGTTGTTCCTCCAGGTCACTAATTCCGTCGTCTGCCTCAGTTACCCTAGCTGTTAGATAATTTAGATTAGATTGGAACTCATTGATAGCATTTTTATCTTCTTCCCTGGTGGTTTTTGCTTCTTCCCTAATCGATTCCATATTGTCCTTAATGGTTTTCTCCAACCTGGCCATTACCTGGATAATTGTCATCCTGAATGCCCTTTCCAACATACTGTTTATGTTCATACCCAATAGCTCTGATGGAGAGGGCAAAGTCTCTGAACTTTTCCTTTGTTGGGCATTCCTTCTCCTAGTCATTTTGGTGAGAGATGGCTGAGAGGATGTGTAGCTGAATGTATTCACATGATCCAGGCAAGGTGCACCCTGGAATGCTTCTGAGCAATCAGGAGTCCCCACCATAAAGAAAGAAAAAAGTAAAAAAGAGAGACAAAGAGAGAGACAGGGAAAAAAAAAAAAAAAGACAGAAGACCTAGCCAGAATGGGCCCCAAAGGTAAGATTTGCAAAGTATACAAACAAAAACGGACAAACAAAAAGACTGACAAGAGTAAACGACAAGAAAAAAAGAACCCAGCAGAAATGAACCCCAAGTATAAGATTTGTATAATACCAGAACAGAAACAAATACACAGAAACACTGATAGAAGAAAAAGATGGAAGGGTGGTTATAAATCCCCAGTGTGGGTGAGGAAGGTTATTTTGATTCTTCCTGCGTGTATCTTGACATTTTTGTTAAAAGAATCAACTTTCCTGAGATAAAGGAGGATTAAAACTGGTTTATATATAGGGGTAGTATTGATTGGGGAAAGAAGATTACCTTGAAGCTTGTCTCTATATGAATATTAAAAAAATTGAAAAGCAAGAGAGAAACACAGGTATATGTATTTTAAAAGTTTGAGTTAAAACATTATTATGGAATTTGTTGTATTGAACCTCTTGTTGTGATAGTAAATGGGTTAAAATTTAAAAAAAAAAGAATGAGAATAGTGTGAACAAATTAAAAATAAAAGTTGTATCTATGAAGTATACAAGTTTTAGGGCTATACCGGGAGCATAATATCTTCTTTTCCCCTGATTTGGGGTTTTACAGTTTTATGGGGATCCTGTGGTGGTTGTCCTCTCGTTTGGTGTGTGTGTGTGTGTGTGTGTATGTGTGTGTGTGTGTTTTGTTTGTTTGTTTGTTTGGTGTTTTTTGGCTCTCTTTCTAGGGGAAGGGCCTATGGCATTGCTTTTTAGACAGTCTGTCAAGGGGCTGGGCTCTGAGGAAACCAGTTTTTCAGGCTTTTGTTCTCTGGAGGTTTGTTTCTTGTTTGTTTGTTTGTTTTGTTTTCTTTCTTGGTGGGCTTTTGGTGGTTTTCTGGAGGTCTAGAGGAAAGCAAACTGCACCCAGACCTCTGTCTCAGAGAGAAGCCTCAGTCTGTTCCCCTCTGGGTGGTCCAGAGCACATAGATTCCCCTTCTGCCACCTCCTACCAGCAGAGCACATCCTTAGCCTCTGTCTCAGGGGTCGTAGGAGCTCCTGCTTGTCTCTGCACCCAGAAGCCATGCAAACCATGAGCAATATTGGTCCAGTGAGCCCACTTCCAGTGGCTGCCTTTGCAGGGCTACTGTCTGGGTAGGTACAGACACCTGGAGAGATCCCAACCAGAGACAGCATGCTGGGATTTTCTCATTGGCTGGGACTAGGAGTGTTCAGATTCTAGTCTTATAGACTACTGGCTAGTGCCCACATGGACCTCTCTCAGGGGAGGGTGTGGAGCACAGTTCAGGTCCCAGTCGCACAGCCTGTGTGCAGAGTACAAAAGGCTGTGGTTCTAGAGAGCACTGGCTGGCATCCACTGAGACTTTCACAAACCATCTGTTTAGGGACCACAGCCTGGATGCTTCACCACACTCTCTCTGGCACATCACTGGCAGTGGCCATCCTGGGTCCATGGGCTTAAGCCTGTGCCCAATAACCACCTAATTCCATCAGTTTCCCCTTAAGATCTTTTGCTGTTTTTGAATGCTTTTAACCAGACTCTAAGTTAATGCTGGTCCCAATCACAGGGCACTCTCGTATTGGGGTATTACTTTCCAGTGGTCGCTTCTGGTGGCTCCTTCACCCTTCTGTTTATCCTTTGATAGCAGTCCAATCAATCTATCATTCAAATCCCGCTGCTTTAACTAACCACTGGTGTCTTCTGCCCACATAGAGATCCAGAAGTGCATAATCCTACATCTCAGGCTGATTTCATGGGTGTTCAGAGTGTTCTGGTAGATAATCAGCTCACTTTAGGGACCAGTTGAAACAGTCTTTCCTTCTTCTCTGCCATCTTGCCCCATATCCCTCTTTGGTGGCTTTTTGCATCTTTTCAGAGGGTTAGTTGAAAGTAACCTGTCTGCAACCAGAGCTCCACCTCAGAGAGAAGCCTCAGTCTGCTCCACTCTGGATGGTCCAGAACAGACTCCCACTCTACAAACTCCACTGAACACTGCAACCTCCCACAGGTGGTGTGCATCCTCAGCCACCATCTCAGTGGTTGTCTAAGGCCCCCGCTTGTCTCTGCATTCCCATGCCATTAAAATCACGAGAGATATTGGTCCAGGTGACCCTGAACCCGGGTGGATGCCGTTGTTGGGTCTGTTGTCTAGAGCCCATGCTCACACCAGATGTGCTCACACCTGGCAGTGGTGGCACAGGTCATAGAAGGCTGCGGGCTAAAAGACCCCTACTGGAGTCTGTGCTAGGCTCTCTCAGGTGTGGGCTGCATGCACTCAGACCCCACTGCTGTGCAGGTCACAGAAGGCTACAGGCCCAGAGTCCACTAGCCGGCATCCACACCATGCTCTTTAGGTGTGGGAAGTATTGCGCCCAGCCTATATGCTGGTGCAAGTAGCAGAAAGACATGGGCTTGTTCAAGGACCAGGGACTGGAGCCCCCACTGGGCTCTCTCTCTGGCATAGCGGGTCACCAGCAGTGACCATCCTGGGACCGTGGCTTAGGCCCATGCCTGTGACCGTGCAATTCCACCAGCTGCCCTTTAAGATCTTCTGTACTTTTTCAGTACTTTTAACCAGACTCCAAGTTAATGCTGGTCCCCAATTACAGGGCACTTTCATAGTAGGGTATTACATTCAAGTGGGTCACTTCTGGTGGCTCCTTCCCCTTCTGTTTATCCTCCAATATCAGTCCGATCATTCCCACTTTGCTTTACATCGCCACTGGTGTCTTCTGCCCCCATAGAGATTCAGAAGTATATGATCCTACATATCAGGCTAATTTCAGGGGTGTTCAGGGTGTTTTGGTAAGTACTTAGCTCACTTTAGGGAACAGGTTGAGATAGGGTCTCCTACTTCTCCACTATCTTGCCCCTTCCAGGGCAGAGGTTTTGAGACAACAGGTCACAAGACTGTAGCAAAAGGAAACATAGTTAAACCTCTTGCCAGTTTTATTTCCTTTCCATTGGAATGGGGAACTTTGGCCTTCCTGGTAGCCATTCTCATAAGCTTGCTGTATTTCCACCTAGACATTTGGTCTAGAAACACAACAATTATACCACCAGATAACACAACAAGCATACAATAAACAAACACCATACACACACCACAATAGATAATGCCCACATGCATCTCCCAACAGTATATCACACAGACCACATTAAAAGGCACCACATACAGACACCTGGTGAACATGCCATAGATACACCACACTCAGCACACATACACCACCCAAAGCACAACACATATGCACCATGAATGAAGAACAGAAAAAAACCATGCATAACACATACACCACAAACACAGTGCATGTATTACATACACACCACTCATACACCTGCCCATATAAACTACAGAAAAATGAAACATGCACCCTACAAAATACATCTCCGTCACACACAAAACAGACACCACGTACACACCACACATGAACTGCACAAACACACACAACACACCTCTACCACACAGATACATTCATATTTTCAACAAATCTTCACATACCACACATGCACCACAGAAGCCAAAACACCTATCAGAGTCACATCACACTCAAGCAACACAGACTAGACACCCAAACACCAAACCACCACCACACTATTTATACAATGAGCACACACACACACACACACACACACCTCCATAGCTTTTGGTTGGTTGACATTAGCCCGAAATATATCCCCAGCCAATATCACTCCCTGGTTGATTGACGTGCCTTCATTTTGAGAAGATACTTCCCCCAGGCACAGAACCTTTCACAGCATAGCCTGCCCAGAAAGAGCCCTTCCCTGCAATAATTCACAGAGTCCCTGTTAAAAACATGCAATATTTGCCCCCTAAAGCACCCCTCTTATCCTTGAGCCACTGCTACCTGTATTGACTGATGAGAAGGACAGGAAAAGGGGCCAAGCGAAGAGGTTTTTCACTCTTTCAGCAGGAAGAATTCAGGCCTGTTGAACTTCACAGCATGGCCTGCCCAGAAAGAGCCATTGCTTGCAATACTACAGCAAATCCCAGTTTAAAACACTCAAGATTCAACCCCTAAAGCAACACAGCTATCCCTGAGCGACTCCTACATATATTCACTGCTGGGAAGAACAGGACAAAGGCAAAAGCAAGAAGTTTTCACACTTTCAGCAGGAAGAATTCAGGCCTGTTGCTAACATGGTTCCCAGGTGTAGCCAATGGTGGTTCCCTTGTCCCAAGCCCACAGCTGTTTCATATACTGGATATGGCGAGCTTCCTAGGAAACTGTGCTAGTCACTTCATTTTCAACCTTATCACTTTGTCCTCTCTTCTGAAGAACCCTGCTCTCTGTGTCCACTTCCATCCATTCATTCTTATTCCAGAGTAGTTTAAGCCTTGAGGACATTCAGATCCTGTGTCTCAGAGCTATATTCTTGCCTTTGAACTGGGAGTCTGGCTGAGTCCTTGGGCCTTTACATTAGTTTGCACCACAGGATCCCTTGTAATTTGGTCTCAGAAATATATGGACAATGGGATGGATAGGGGATGTTACTACACCAATAGAGGGTGTTTGTGTGTAGGCCGAGCCAGAGGTTTTGGGAGACAACTGGTCACATTTCTGTCACCAAGGGAAACAAAGCTTAACAAAGGTAAACTTCTTGCCAGATTTCTTTCTTTCCCATTGGAATGGAGAACTTTGGCCCTCCTGGTAGCCATTCCCATAAGCTTGCTGTATTTCCAACTAAGCATGGTTGCAAAAACTCACAACACTTACACAACCAAAAAGCACAAGCATATGCAACACAAACACCATACACACACAATAATACAGCACGGACACCACACATACATCACATAAGAAGGAACCACACACACACCACCAATGCACACACCATAGATACACCGCACTCAGCACATATACACCACCCCAGACCACACTGCACTTGCACCATGAATAAAGAACACAAATAACCCATGCACAACACATACACCCCAATCACACTGCATGTATATAATCAAACACAGCACACATACCCATACCCATAGACACTACAGAAACACCAAGCATACACTCTAAAAAAAAGTCTCCATCAGACAGAAACTGCACATACCACACACAAAATACACACCACATACACACCACACTGAACTGTGAACCAGAGGGACACACTCATATATTCAACACACTTTCATATGTACCAGAGAAGCCAGAACACCTATCAGACTCGCATCACACTTGACAATACTGACAATGCACACACACACACACACAACTGTTGGTGTACTGGTGTGGTGTGGTTTTGTTACACCACCACCACACTACTCATATAATAAGCACACACACACACACACACACACACACTCACACACACCTGCATAACTTTGGGTTTGCTGGTGTCAGCTTGCTGATATACCACCAGCTGGTGTCCCTGCCTGAGTGATTGACATGGCCTCACTTTGATGAGAAGATAGTTCCCCAAGGCACAGAATGCTTCAAGGCATAGCCTGCCCAGAAAGAGCCCAGAAGCCCAACAAGCATACAGTACAAAAGCACCATACACAAAACACAAAACACCACGTGCACCATACATTTCCCAACAGCATACAACACAGAACACATTGCAAGGCATCACACGCACACACGCCCGCTGCACACAGCATAGATACATCACACTCAGCACACATACAACCACTCAAAAGCACACCACACATGCACCATGAACAAAGAACACAAATAACATGTCCACAGCAAAGACACCACACAGTGCATGTATTACGTACACATCACTCATACTCCTGTCCAGCAGGACAGGAGGAAACAGCAAAACATACACAACAAAACACAACTCCATAATACACATACCACACATACCACACACAAAATGCACACCACACACACACCACTCATGAACAGCACAAACACACACAACACACCTCTACAATGCAGATACACTCACATATTCAACAAATGTACATATACCACACAGACACCACAGAAGCCAGAACATATATCAGACTCACATCACACTCACAGATTACTAACTATGCATACACCCAGACACAAACACACCCAGACACCACCACGCTACTCATTTAATGAGCACAGACCCAGACACATACACATGCACAGACCCATAAAAACAAACAGACATACATGCACAAACACACACCTGCATAGTTTTTGGTTGGCTTCTGTCATCCTGGTTCTACATACTTAGGTGGTCACGCTCCCTATCTTACTGACATGCCTTCATTTGTTTTAATTTTTTTTAAATTTCTTTTCAGTGTTCCAGTATTCATTGTTTATACACCACACCGAGTGCTCCATGCAATACTCGCCCTTCATAATACCCACCACCGGGTTCACCCAACCTCCCACCCTCCACCCCTCCAAAACCCTCAGATTGTTTTTCAGAGTCCACAGGCTCACATGGTAGGCCTTCCCCTCTATATTCCCCAAACTCCCTTCTCCTCTCCATCTCCCCATGTGCTCTGTGTTACTCCTTATGCTCCACAAATAAATGAAACCATATGATAATTGGCTCTCTCTGCTTGAGTTATTTCACTCAGGATAATGTCTTCCAGTCCCATCCATGTTGATACAAAAGTTGGGTATTCATCGTTTCTGATGGAGACATAATACTCCAGAGTATATATGTACCACATCTTTCTTATCCATTTGTCTGTTGAAGGGCATCTTGGTTCTTTCCACAGTTTGGCGACTGTGGCCATTGCTGATATGAACATTGGGGTACATATGGACCTTCTTTTCACTACATCTGTATCTTTGGTATAAATACCCAGTAGTGCAATTGCAGGGTCACAGGGAAGCTCTATTTTTAATTTCTTAAGGAATCTCCACATGGTTTACTAAAGTGGCTGCACCAACTTGCACGCCCACCAAAAGTGTAAGAGGGTTCCCCTTTCTCCACATCCTCTCCAAAACACATTCTTTACTCTCTTGTTAATTTTGGCCATTCTAACTTGCGTAAGGTAGTATCTCAATGTGGCTTTGATTTTAATCTCCATGATGGCTAATGAGGATGAACATTTTTTCATGTGTCTGTTATGACATGCCTTCATTTTGAAGAGAAGATAATTCCCCCATGCACAGAACACATAACAGCATGGCATGCCCAGAAAGAGACTTTTGCTGTACTACTGCCCCAAGGCCCCAATAAAAACACACAAGATTCACACCCTGAACATACCCTGTTATCCATCCCAGAGCCACTCTTACTTGTATTCACTGATGGGAAGGACAGGAAAAAGGGCCAAGACCAGAAGCTTTCTCTCTCTGTAGGCAGGAAGAATTAAGGCCTTTGGCTGACAAGACTCTAAGGTGTAGCCTATGAAGGTCCCCTTGGCCCAAGCCCAGAGCTGTTTCTTACTCCTGAATTGGTGAGCTTCCTAGGAAAATGTGCTAATCACTTCATTTTCAACATTGTCTCATTCTCCTCTCTACTGAAAAACTCTGGCTCCCAATATCCACTTCCATCCATTTGTTCTTTTTCTATACTAGTTTCACCTGGGAGGCCATTCAGATCCTGTCATTCCAAGCGGTAGTCTTTCCTTTAAACTGGGAGTCTGGCCAAGTCCTTGGGCCCATGCAAGAATTTGTGCCACAGGGTCACTTGCCTTTTAGTCTCCAAAAAATATGGATACTGGGAGTGAAAGGGATTTTCATATGAGAGCTGAGCATGTATGAATGTACATGGAGCCAGAGGTTGTGGGAGACAACTGAAGATATTTCTCTCCCTTCTTTCGGTTCCCATACCTATAAGCTGGACACATACAATTACATCTTGGAACAAGGCATTATTTGGCTGTCTCATTCTCTGAGACTTGTGTCCCAAAATTAAGGACATGGCCCTTTGCTTCCACATCCACATATCCAGTTTGAAGAGGCTTCTGCCATCAGAAAGCAAGCGGTTGGGGTGCCTGGGTGGCTCAGTGGGTTAAAGCCTCTGCCTTCGGCTTGGGTCATGATCCCAGGGTCCTGGGATCGAGCCCTACATCAGGCTTTCTGCTCATCAGGGAGCCTGCTTCCTCCTCTCTCTCTCTGCCTGTCTCTCTGCCTACTTGTGATCTCTGTCAAATAAATAAATAAAATCTTAAAAAAAAAAAAAAAGAAAGAAAACGGTTCATGTATGGTGGCAGGAGCCGCCGACCTCTACCTCAGTTTCGGCAAGGGACCTGATGCATCCCATCCACAGCCCCACGTACATTTGAAAATCCTTATCTTCAATAAAGAAGACGTAAGTAGGTTAGTAGGTGGCGGTTTCTCAAGAGTCCATTGTTGGAAGAAATACAGGTATGGAGACTTCTTGGTGCCTTCGCACATACCTTGGAAAAGGTTTCTAGTACAGCAAAGCTCTTAGCTGAGAGACCCCTTCTGTCTCGTGTTTTCCTCCTGGAGTGAAGTGTATGTAATTACTTTCCTTGTGCTCCCTCACATGCCGTGGATACTCTGCTATCTTCATGAAGGTGGATATGAGTTGCAAGTTGCACTCCACACAGGCTTGCTCCTCAGAGTGAAGCACAGGGCACGTTCCATTTACCAAACATACGTTTGACAGAACAGTGGTGTTCAAGTTTCATTCCAGGAGACCGGATATGTCTGTTAGCTGGAGGTGTGGAGTCCTGCTCTGAGGGCAGTGCAGAAGGCCAGCCACAAGGTAAGGCTCTAGCTCCTGGTTTTGACTCTCAGGGATGCTCCTACTGGTGCTGAATTTGAGGACGTTCGGCATGACCCCACTTTCTCGAGACAATGCAGATAACCAAGGAGACCTGTCATCCACTGGGCTACCTAGCTGTTGAGTCTCGTTCTATGGACCAGGTCTCTGGGACCACTGGTCCTTTCAGAAGTAGGCTTGAGGCATGGTCAGGGCCCCATCCATGCTAGTGTCAGGGTTCCATTCCGGGACATGGTAGGGATACTTCTGAGGGCCGTTCAGAGGGAGTCCTGCTATGAGGGCTGTACTGTGAGCTAGCTAGCCTCCAGGGGAGGCTCCTGGTTTCTCCTTTGGTGACCGGGGAGATGCTCACGCAGTCGCTGTGATTTCAGTCATTTTGCTAGAATCCCGCCCTCCCAACCACATCCAGGCAGTTTCATGCAGCTCAGTTTCTTTGGTCCCATGTCCCAGAGGCCTTCCTTGTTCAATCCATCTTCTGGTTTTATCGGCATGGAGGCTGCAGCCAGGGTGATGGTTAGAACTTCGCTTTGGGAGGAGCTTGGAGCATTTTGGAATTGCATGATGGAATTTTGTCCCGACAACAGAAGGGAGGGGAAACCTCCTCATGAAAAAGAAATGGTAAAACCTTACCTTCCCCACATCTTTTTCCTCCCCATTTGAAGTCTACAGCAATTTCCTTGTGCACTGATAAATATATGCTTGAAAAGTGCATTTCTCTTCCTCGATGGAAATGATACTGAATATTGCTGACTACACACACTTGGTTCTCCGAGTTTGGTGGAAGGCCATTTCCTTCCAGTTTGGAAAAGGCTTCTAGCTACATGAATGGAGATGGTGGTAATCCCTTGCATCGCCCACAGACATGGTTATCTGAGTTCAGCACTGTGGCATTAACTTATAGGTTCTAACACACAATTTCGAAAAGGCCTCTCCAGGAATGAAGATGTAATTTCAAGGATAGTGGTCTTGACAGTGTTGTTTCTCAGAGATGCACAATTGGCACTTGGCTGTGCTTCCCTGGAACATCTGGAATTGTTCCTCTATTCATGAAAAATAGGCCGGTCAGATGAAGCAGTCCTCACAGACTTGTTTCTCAGAGGCCAAGGTATATCCCCTGCCGGACTTTCTCAAAAAACCTTTATAAGAGCCTCCCACTCAAGAAGCCCCCTGGCATCCATCCAGAAGACAGAATCATTTTCCAAAAGTATGTGCTTGAGGAATATGTCACGCACTTCATTGTGAGCAAGAAACAAGTCTGATGAGTAAACATGTTTCAACTCAGACAAGAAACTAGAGAGACCCTCCTTCCACAAACAAGGCCTTGCCAGAGGATAGAAGTACATTCAAAAGTGTGTATGAAGCATAAGGAAAATTGAAATAATCTTACCTAGGAAGGTGAAGTGTGTGCAGAAATTTTCATTCAACAAATCTCTAGGTTCAAGAAGAGAGTAAGAAAATTATCATGAATATAAGTGTAAGAATCAACACGTGAGAGAAACCGAATTCAGCTAACATCATCTCTCTGAGAGGTGGAAGTTATATCCAATGTGTGTGGTGCCGAACACGGTAAGTGTCCTATGCTGGACACTAAGGAAGCAGTTCATGTGGAATGGATCTTACAAGGCATGTCTTCCGTCATGAAGACAGACATGATTTCCAAACTAACCTTGGAAGCCAGAGAGTGTGCCTAGTATTTAAGGCAACACTGTAGAGAAAGCCGGTCACCAGAAAACAGCATCCACCTAGAAGATGGAGGCCTTTTCAAAGGGTGTGGGGGGGGGTGCGGGGGAAGCCTTAGGGATGTGTTATGCACTTCCCTGTGAGAAAGAGGCAAGTCTGGAGAAAGCACCTCTCAACTCACCACAACACTCTAGGGAGACCATCCGTCCACAGACATGGCCTTGCCAGAGGAGAGACCTACATTCCAGAGTGTGTATGGAGCATCAGGAAAACTAAAACAATCTTACCTAGGAAGACGAAGTGTGGGCAGAAGGCTACGGTCAACGAGTATCTGGTGTCCAGATGGTAAGGAAATTGCTGTGAGCATAACTCTAAGAATCAACATGGGAGAGCTCCCGAATGCCAGCTAGCATCATCTCTCCTGAAGGTGGAAGCCTATTCCAACATGGAAGTGAAGGGACTCAGAGAGTGCCATGTAGTTGCCTGGGAGATTCCAGTTGGTTGGCAAAGCATCCTTCTACTAGAACCTTGCTTCACGAAGAGAGAAGCAATTCCAAACGGACATGTGGAGGCCTGCAAGCAAAGTGCCATATACTTAGGGCCTAGAAGCTTCACTGCTAGAGTGGCAGTTTCAGTGAACATTGTCCTGAAGATGGAAACAGAAGATGGTGCAGAGTCTAGATGATAGTTTCCGAAAAGCACCATGTACCTAACTCTGAGAAGGAACTGTCAGAAGAAACAATCCCACCACTGCACCCATACAGGCAGATGGGAGTATTTTCCAGATTGTGTACTGTGGCACATGGAAAGTAACCTATCCTGGGCTCTGAAGAACCAGCTGGGGCAGAATGGAACACTCAAGTTATGTCTTGAGTCATGAAGACGGACATGACTTCCCAAGTACACTTGGATGCCAGGGAGAGTGTGCACTCTGCTTATGTCAACAAAACAACACTGGAGAGGGACCCGGTGACAGGCAGGCCATCCATCCTGAGCATGGAAGTCTTTTCAAAAGTGTGCGTGCGTGTGTGTGTGTGTGTGTGTGTGTGTGTGTGTGAAAACTTGAGGAGCCTGTCAAGGACTTCACTGTGAGGGCAACACAAGTCTGTTGAAAAAAGCACCTTTACATTCACAGCAACACTGTAGAGAAACTGTCCTGCACAAGCATGATGTTGCCAGAGGATAGGCAGACAAAGTGTGTATGAAGCATCAGGAAATAATCTGAAATCATCGTACCTTGGCAGGCGAAGCGTGCGCAGAAGGTGAAGTTCGAAGTACATCTGGTTTCCCGAAGAGGGTAAGGAGATTGCCACAAATGTAAGCTGAAGAAAGCAAATTTCAGCTAACAATGTGTTTCCTGGAGGTGGGAGGCTACTCTATTCAAACCTGTGAGTGAAAGGGCACAGGGAGTGCTGTGTCCTCGGCTGGGAGAAACAAGTGTGTGGCATGCATCTTTCCACTACCACTTTGTTTCAGGAAGACAGAAGGGACTTCAAGGGTACTTGAAGAAGCCTAAGCAAAGGGCCCTAAGATGAACTCTAAGAACCCTTCCTGTCAGCGAAGCAGTTCCAGTGAACGTGGTTGGTGAAGATGGAAGACCTTTGCAATGTCTATGTGATGACATCAGCAAGGTGCCATGTATGTAACTCTGAGAAGGAATCCTGTCCAGAGTCCATCCTTCCACTACCACCTCAGAGGTGCATGGGAGTGATACCCAATGAGTGTGGTGCAGTATACCGTAAATGGAATGGATCTTCAAAAGCATTCGACTTCTGTCATTGAGGTAACATGATTTCAAAACTAAGCTTGGAAGCCAGAGTATGTACCTGGTGCTTAAGGCAACACTGTAGAGAAAGCCGGTCACCAGAAAATAGCATCGACCAGGAAGAAGGAGGCCTTTTCAAAGGTGTGTGGGATAGCCTGAGGAGCGTGTCATGTACTTCCCTGTGAGCTAGAGGAAAGTCTGTGGAGAAAGTACCTTTCAACTCACCACAACACTGTAGGAAGACAATCCGTCCACAGACATGGCCTTGCCAGAGGAGAGACAAACATTCCAGAGTGTGTATGGAGCATCAGCAAAACTGAAACAATCTGACCTAGGAAGATGAAGTGTGGGGAGAAGGTCACAATCAATGAAGATCCGTAGCTGACTGGGTCCCCTCCATTAAGCTCCCTCATGGAGCTGAGGGAATCAGGCCTTTCTCTGTGCTTCTAGGTGTCAGAAGTGATTCGCTCCTCATGGGACTGAATGTGGCAAGAGATGCAAAAGCTTCTTCCTGAGGTAACCTCATGGCACGTGCCTTGAGCTATCCCCACGCATTTAGGGAAGGCCTCTCACTCAGGGCGCCTCTGAGTTGATTGCTTGAAAGAGGGCCTTGCCATCCTGTCCTCTCTGCCTGACAGTTATGAGGCACAGCTTTATCCCAACTCTTGCTCCAGTGGGGTCGGCCGACGATGAGGGTCAGGCTGAGGGACGCGAAGGCACTGTCAGAAGTACACCTACGCACTCAGAACAGAGTGTGTGTGCTGCTGTGGGTCCCGCATTCATGGTGGTAGTGGGAGCTGGTTTCGTTGCACTTGTGTGGGCCTTCTGTGAGGCCGAGTGAAGGAGCGCCTCCTCGGAGAGTCCTCCGACCCGAGGGCCGGGAGCCTTCCTTAGCCTTCCACAACAACACACGGAAGCCAGTATTTCTCTCTTTGCAAAAGAGCCCTGCTTGCAAAAGGCAGCTCGGCTTCAGGCTTGTTTCTTGGAGGTAAGTCTGCAGTTCTCTCTAGAGTTTTCTGGGCTAAGATTAGAGAAAGCATCCTTCTTCGAGGAGGGACAATGTGTGGAGATGGTGTTTCGCATTACACCCTGACTTCTTTCTCACAGGGAGGCAGAGGGAGTTCACACACACTCCTCAAAAACTGCTTCCAAGCTGACAACACAACTGCTGACATGAGAGAGGCCGGTCCTGAAGCCCTGGCAATTGCCCATCAGTAGTGTGACAATTCCTCCCTCACCAACGCTTCTCTCTTGGCTGAGTTCATTTGGATGTGGTTGCCTGTCCCCGATAATGGAGTTTTCCTTTCCTCAGGTCCCCGCTGGCTGGTTTGGCCTCCAGGCCCCTGTGTGAAATGGCTCTGCCTCCCTGAAACACGCTGTGGGACTGGAGGTGCTGGCGGCACTGACAGGATCCTGGCAGGGGGGAGACCAAAGCCGCAGGATGTATGTACGTTTGCCTGCATCTGAGTGAAGGACTTGGCTTTAGGGGAGAGCGGAGTTGACAGTGTCACTTGCATTCAGCTCATTCATGGAGCCAAGACGTTTACCGCCTGCTCTGTGCTTCTAGGTGCCAGAACTGCTTCGCTCCTAACGGGACTGAGTATGGCCTACAAAGCAAAAGCGTCACCCTGAGGTAAACCTGAGGTATGTGCCTTGCGCTCTCACCTCTCGTTTTGGGCAGGCCTATGGGCTCAGGACGCCTCCAAGTTGTTTGCCTGAAGGAGGGCCTTGCCGTCCTGTCCTCTCTGCCTGACAGGTATGCAGCATGTCTTTTTCCCAACCCGTCCTTCAGTGGGGCCGGCCGACCGGGAGAGTCAGAATGAGGGACGAGGGAGCCGCTGTCATAAGTAATCCTGCACACTCAGAACAGGAGTTTGTGTTCTGCTGTGGGACCCGCGGTGACGGTGGCAGTAGGAGCACGTTTGGACTCTCTTGTGCGGACTTCTGTGAGGCCGGGTGTATGGGCACCTCCATGGAGTGTCCTCAAGGGCCGCAAGCGTTCCTTAGACTTCCCCACCATCACACGGTGACCCATCTGTCTCTCTTTCCGAAGGAAAGGGGCTTTACCTCAGCCATTCACACACACTCCTCGAAAACTGCTTCCATGCTGAAAACCCAACCGGTGTCATGGGAGAGCCAGCCCCGAAGCCTGGACGATCCCCCGTCAGTCAGTAAGGGGTCACATTCCTCACACACCCACACTTCCTTCTTGGCCTAGGTCATTCGGGGGAGGTCGCCTGCCCGGAAAATGGGATTTTTGTTGCATTCAGGGCCCCACTGGCTGGTTCGACGACCAGGCCACTCTGTGAAACTACTCTGCCTTCCTGAAAAACGCTGTGGGAATGGAGGTGCTGGGGACACCGACAAGGTCCTTGGTGGGGGAGGGGGGCAAAGCCCTCAGGATGTGTGTACATTCGCCTGCGTCTGAATGAAGGCATTTGGCTTGAGGGGAGAGCAGAGCTGATTAGGTCACCTGCTTTCAGCTCGTTCATGGAGCTGAGGCAGTCAAGACATGCTCTTGTTTGTAGATGTCAGAACTTCTTCACCACTCAAAGGAATGAGTGTGGTGTGCGGTGCAAATGAGTCATCCTGAAGTAACTGGTGGCACGTGAATTGCGCTCACCCCACTTGTTTCGAACAGGCCTATTGGCTCAGGGCACCTCTGAGATGCTTGCCTGTAGGAGGACCACGCCGTTCTGTCCTCTCCGCTTGACAGGTACGCGGCACTGCTTTTTCCAAAGACTTGCTTTAGTGGGGCCGGCCGAGCAGGAGGGTCAGGCTGAGGGACATGCGACCACTGTCAAAAGTAGTTCTGCCCACTCAAAACAGGAGTGTGTGTTCTGATGTGGGTCCCGCGGTCATGTTGGCAGCAGGAGCTGGTATCGAAGCACTCTCGCAGGCCTTCTGTGAGGCCGGGTGAAGGGGCGCCTTCTTGGAGAGTCCTCAGATCCGAGGGCCTGGAGCCTTCCTTAGGCTTCTGCACCATCACCCGGGGGCCCATTTTCTCTATTTGGGAAAGAGCCCTGCTCTCAAAAGGCAGTTCCCCTTCCGGCTTGTTTCTTGGAGGTAAGGCTGCAGTTCTCTCTTGAGCTTTCAGTGTTGAGGTTTGAGAAGGCATCCTTCTCTGTGGGGCAAATTTGAGCAGGGAGAGTATTTATTCATCCACACTGACTTCTTTCTCACAGGGAAGCAGAGGGACTTTACCTCAGATGTTCACACACACTCCTCGAAAACTTCTTTCCCCCTGACGACGCAAGGTGCTGACATGGGAGATTCCGGCCCCGAAGTCCGGGCGCTCCCCAATCAGTAAGGGGGCCAATTTCTCTCTCAGCCATGCTTTCCTTGTGGCTGATGTCGCGGGGGGCGGGAAGCATTTCCCCGAGATTGGGGTTTTCCTTGCATTCTGGCCCTCACTGTCTGGTTCAGCGTCCAGGACCCTGTGTGAAACGACTCTGCCTCCCTGAAACACGTTTGAGACAGGAGGTGCTGGTAGCACCGACAGGGTCCTGGGGTAGGGGGGGACCATAGCCTGCAGGATGTGTGTACGTTCACCAGCCTCTGAGTGAAGGCTTTTGGCTTTAGGAGAGAGCAAGCTCACTGGGTCACCTGGTTTCAGCTCCTTCATGGAGCTGAGGCAGTCAATTCTGCTCTTGCCTCTAGATGTCAGTACTGCTTCGCCACTCACGAGAATGAGTGTGGTTTGTGGTGCAAACGTGTCTTCTTGAGGTAAACTCTGGCACTTGCATTGCACTCACCCCACCCGTTTTGAACAGGCCTATCAGTTCAGGGCACCACTGAGATGCTTGCTTGTAGGAGGACCTCGCTGTCCTGTCCTCTCTGCCTGACAAGTACGCGACATGGCTTTTTCCAAAGACTTACTTTAGTGGGGCCAGATGACCAGGACAGTAATGCTGAGGGATAAGGGGCCACTGTAAAAAGAAGTCCTACACACTTAGAACGGGAGTGTGTGTTCTGTTGTGGGTCCTGCTGTCGTAGTGGCAGGAGGAGCTAGTATTGAAGCACTTTTGCGGGCCTTCTATGACGCCAGGTGAAGGGGCGCCTCCTTGGAGAGTCCTCCGACCTGAGGGCCAGGAGCCGTCCTTAGGCTTCTGCCACAACCCGCAAAGGCCAATCATTCTCTCTTTGCCAAAGAGCCCTGCTCACGAAAGGCAGCTAGGTTTCAGGCTTGTTCTTTGAGGTAAGGCTGTGTTTATCTCTTGAATTTCGTTCTAAGTTTGAAATGGCATCCTTCTCCGTGGAGTGATGTTCTGCGGGCATGATGTTTCACCATCCACACTAGAATCTTTCTCAAAGGGAAACAGAGGGACTTTATGTCAGGCGTTCACACATACTCCACGAAAACTGCTTCCACGCTGAAAATACAACCCGTGTTATGGGAGAGAACGGCCCTGAAGGCTGGACCATCCTCTAATAGTAAGCGGTCACTTTACTTCCTCCACCCCGCTTCCTTCTTGGCCTAGGTCATTCGGGGGAGGTCACCTGTCCCGGAAAACAGGGTTTTCCTTGCATTCAGGGCCTAGCTGGCTGGTTCGGCAATGAGGCTTCTGTGTGAAACTATTCTGCCTCCCTGAAACATCCTATGGGAACGGAGGTGCTGGGGGCACTGACAGGGTCCTGGGGGGGGGGGCAAAGCCCTCAGGATGTGTGTATGTTCACCTGCATCTGAGTGAAGGCTTTTGGCTTTAGGGGAGAGCGGAGCTCACTGGGTCACCTGCTTTCAGCTCCTTCATGGAGATGAGGTGGTCACGGCCTACTCTTGCTCATAGATGTCAGAACTGCTTTTCTACTCAAGAGAATGAGCGTGATGTGTGGTGCAAACTTCATCTTCCTGAGGTAACCCGTGGCATGTGCATTGTGCTCACCCCACCAGCTTCAAACATACCTATCGGTTCAGGGTGCCTCCAAGATGTTTCCCTGTAGGAGGACCTTGCCGTCCTGTCCTCTCTGCCTGACAGGAACGCCGCTCGGCTTCTTCCAAAGGCTTGCTTTAGTGGGGCCAGCCGAAAGGGAGGGTCAGACTGAGGAATGCAGGGCCGCTGTCAAAAGAAATCCTGCACACTCAGAATGGACGCGTGTGTTCTGCTGTTGGTCCCATGGTCATGGTGGCCGCAGGAGATGGTTTGGATGCCCTTTTGCGGGTCTTCTATGACACTGGGTGAAGAGGCATCTCCTCAGAGACTCCTTATAACTGAGGGCCAGGAGCCTTCCTTAGGCTTCCACACCATCACCTGGGGGCCCATTTTCTCTAGTTGGGAAAGTGCCCTGTTCGTGAAGAGCAGTTCCGCAACAGGCTTGTTTCTTGGAGATAAGGCTGCGGTGCTCTCTTGAGTGTTCTGTGCTAAGGTTTGAGAAGGCATCCTTCTCCAAGGGGAGACGCTGTGCGGGGACGGTGTTTCACCATCCACACTGACTTCTTTCTCACAGGGAGGCAGAGGGACTTTGCCTCAGATGTTCACACACTCTCCTCCAAAACTTCTTTCCCCCTGACAACGCAAGGCACTCACATGGGAGAGGCCAGCCCCGCAGCCTGAGTGCTCCCCCGTCAGTAAGCGGGCCGATTCCTCTCTCACCCACGCTTCTCTCTTGGCCCACGTCCTTCAGGGGAGGACGCCTGTCACCGAGAATGGGGTTTTCCTTGCATTTTGGTCCCTGCTGTCTGGTTCGGCGTCCAGGACCCGACTCTGCCTCCCTGAAACACGTTTGGGACAGGAGGTGCTGGTAGCACTGACAGGGTCCTGGGGTAGGGGGGACCATAGCCTACAGGATGTGTGTACATTCACCAGCCTCTGAGTGAAGGCTTTTGGCTTTAGGGGAGAGTGGAGCTCACTGGGTCACCTGGTTTCAGCTCCTTCATTGGAGCTAAGGTGGTCACGTCTGTTCTTGCTTGTAGATGTCAGTACTGCTTCGCCACTCTCTGGAATGTGTGTGGTGTGCGGTGCAAACGCATCTTCCAGAGGTAACCCTTGGCACGTGCATTGCGCTCACCCCACTCTTTTCTAACAGACTATGGGCTCGGGGCACCTCCTGTAAGTGCTTGCTTGTAGGAGGACCTCGCCTTTCTGTCTTCTCTGCCTGACAGGTGGGTGGTAAGGCTTTTTCCAAAGACTTGCTTTAGTAGGACTGGCTGACCGGGATGGTCAGGCTGAGCGACGGGGGGCTGCTGTAAAAGTAGTTCTGCGCACTCAGAACAGGAGTGTGGGTACTGCTGTGGGTCCCGTGGTTATGTTGGCAGCTGGAGCTGCTATCGAAGCACTTTAGCAGGACTTCTGTGATGCCGGGTGAAGGGGTGCCTCCTCAGAGTGTCCTAAAGATGAGGGCCGGAGGCTTCCTTAGGCTTCCCCACCATCACCCAGGGGTCCAATTTCTCTAGTTGGTAAAGACCCCTACTCGCAAAAGGCAGTTCCACTTCGGGCTTGTTTCTTGGAAGTAAGGCTGCGGTGCTCTCTTGAGTTTTCCGTGCTGAGGTTTGAAAAGGCATCCTTCTCTGTGGGGCGAGTTGTGCAGTGACGGTGTTTGGCCATCCACACTGACTTCTTTCTCTCAGGGAGGCAGAGGGACTTACCTCAGGCGTTCACACACACTCCTTGAAAACTTATTTCCCCCTGACAATGCAAGGCACTGACATGAGAGATTCTGGCCCTGAAGCCCGGGCGCTCCCCCGTCAGTAAGCAGGCCAATTCCTCTCTTAGCCAGCCTTCCCTCGCGGCTGACGTCACGCGGGGGAGAACGCCTTTCCCAGAGATTGGGGTTTTCCTTGCATTTTGGTCCCCGCTGTCTGGTTCGGCATCCAGGACCCTGTGTGAAACGACTCTGCCTCCCTGAAACACTCTGTCCTTTGGGACAGGAGGTGCTGGCAGCACCGACAGGGTCCTGGGGTAGAGGGGACTGTAGCCTACAGGATGTGTGTACGTTCACCAGCCTCTGAGTGAAGGCTTTTGGCTTTACGGGAGAGCGGAGCTCACTGGGTCACCTGGTTTCAGCTCCTTCATGGAGCTGAGGTGGTCACATCTGCTTTTGCTTATAGATGTCAGTACCACTTCACCACTCTCTGGAATGTGTATGGTGTGTGGTGCAAACGCATCTTCCAGAGGTAACCCTTGGCACGTGCATTGCGCTCACCCCACCTGTTTCCAACAGGCCTATCAGCTCGGGGCACCTCCTGTAGGTGCTTGCCTATAGGAGGACCTTGAATTTCTGTCTTCTCCACCTAACAGGTACATGGCACATCTTTTTCCAAAGACTTGCTTTAGTAGGGCCAGCCAAACGGGATGGTGAGGCAGAGGGACGCGGGGCCACTGTCAAAAGTAGTTCTGCACACTCAGAACGGGAGTATGGGTACTACTGCGGGTCCCATGGTCATGGTGGCAGCAGGAGCTGGTATCAAAGCACTGTCGCGGGCCTTCTGTGAGGCTGTGTGAAGGGGCGCCTCCTCAGAGAGTCCTCCGATGCAAGAGCCGGGAGCCTCCCTTAGGCTTCCGCAACAACATGCAGAAGCCGATCTTTCTCTCTTTGCCAAAGAGCCCTGCTTGCGAAAGACAGGGCCCTGAATGCAAAGAAAACCCTGTTTTCCAGGACATGCTTCCTCCTCTGAAAGGACATCAGCCTAGACGAATCGTGGGTGAGAGAGGAATCGGCCAGCTTACTGACAGGGGAGCGCCCGGGTTGAGGGGCTGAGCTTTCCCATGTCACCAACTTGCATCATCTGTGGGAATCAGTTTGTGAGGAATGTGTGTGTATACCTGAGGTAAATTCCCCGTGCCTCCCTTCGAGAAAGAAGTCACTGTGGAATGTGAAACACCATCCCTGCACAACGTCGCTCCACGGAGAAGGATCCATTCTCAAATCAGGTGGAAACTCAAGAAAGAACCGTCACCTTACCTCCAAGGAACAAGCCTGAAGCCGAGCTGCCTAGCGTGAGCAGGGCTCTTTCGCAGAGAGAAAGGGAGGCCCCCGGGTGTTGTTGCAAAAGCCTATGGAAGGCTCCTGGCTCTAGGGTCGGAGGACTCTCCGAGGAGGCGCCCCTTCACCCGGCCTCCTAGAAGGCCCGCACAAGTGGGTTGAAACCGTCTCCTGCTGCCACCGTGACCACGAGACCCAAGCAGAACACACACTCCCATTCTGAGTGCTCAGGAGTACTTCTGACAGCAGCCCCACGTCCCTCAGACGAACCTTCACCATCGGCCGGCCCCAGTGGAGCAAGCATTGGGGAAAGGCCATGCCACATACCTGTCAGGTGGAGAGGACAGGACGGCAAGGCCCTCCTTCAGGCAAACAACTCGGAGGTGCCCTGAGCGAAGAGGTCTTCCCGAAACGTGTGGGGAGAGCGCAAGCCATGTGCCTTGGGGTTACCTCAGGACGAAGCCTTTGCACCACACGCCACACTGATCCCATGAGGAGAGAAGCACTTCTCACATCTCGAAGCACAGAGCAAGCCGTGAAGGCCTCAGCTCCATGAATGAGCTGAACGGAGAGGACCCAGTCTGCTCCGCTCTCCCCTAAAGCCTTCTCTCAGAAGCTGGTGAACATACACATATCCTAAGGGCTTTGCCCCCCCACCCCCCACCCCATGGACCCTGTCGGTGCCACCAGCACCTCCGGCCCGACAGCGTGTTTCAGGGAGGCAGCGTTGGTTTCACACAGGGGCCTGGACACTGAACCAGCTAGCGGGGCTCTGAATGCAAGGAAAACCCCGTTCTCGGGGACAGGTGTCCTCCCCCGAACGACATGGGGCGAGAGAGAAGCATGGGTGAGAGAGGAGTCAGCCTGATTACTGACTGGTTAATAGCCAGGCTGAGGGCCAGGCCTCTCCCTTATCAGGGCCTTGCATCCTCAGTGGGGAAGCAGTTTTTGAGGAGTGTATGTGAACGCCTGTAAAGTCACTTTGCCTTTTTGGGTGAAAGACATCAGTGTGGAATATGAAACACCTTCCCTGAACAATGTTGCTGCACAGAGAAGGATGCCTTCTCAAACCTTAGCCTGGAAACTCAAGAGAGAACTGAAGCTTTACCTCCAAGAAACAAGCCTGAAGCCAATCTACCTAGGGTGAGCAGGGCTCTTTTGCAAAGAGAGAAAGATTGGCCCCCGTGTTTTGGTGCGGAAACCTAAGAACATTCCTGGCCCTTGGGTCGGCAGGATCTCCAAGGAGGCACCCCTTCTCCCGACCTTACAGAAGGCCCGCAGAAGTGGGTCGAAACTGTCTCCTGCTGCCACCATAACAGCAAGACCCAGAGCAGAGCACACACTCCCGTTCTGAGGTCGCAGGAGTACTTCTTACAGCGTTCATGGGTCCCTTAGCCTGTCCCTCACCATCGGGCGGCCCCACTGATGCATGCATTGGGAAAAGGCCATGTCGCATACCTGTTATACAGAGAGGAGAGGACGGTGAGGCCCTCCTTCAAGCAAACATCTCAGAGGCACCCTGAGCTCAGAGGCATTCCTAAACGGGTGGGGAGAGGTCAAGGCACTTGCCTAGGGTTTCCTCAGGAGGACACCTTTTCGGAGCTCACCAAACTCAGTCCCATGAGGAACAAAGCAGTTCTGATTCCTAGAAGCACAGAGCAAGCCATGAACGCCACAACTCCATGAAAGAGCTGAACAGAGTGGACCCTATCAACTCTGCTCTCACCTAAAGCCAAAACCTTTCTCTCAGATGCTGGCAAACCTACACACATCCTGAGGACTTTGGCCCCCTCAACCCAGGACCCTTTTGGTGCCACCAGCACCTCCTGTCTGACAGTGTGTTTCAGGGAGGCAGAGTCATTTCACAGAGGGTCCTGGACCCTGAACCAACCAGCACAGCCATGGATGCAAGGAAAACACCGTTGCTGGGGACAGGCATCCTCCCCTGAACAACGTCGGCCAAGAGAGTAGCGTGGGTGAGGGAGGGATTCGCCCGCTTACTGACGGGGATTCCCTGGGCTTCGGGACCGGTCTCTTCCATGTCAGCCATTGAGCTGTCAACGTGGAAGCAGTTTTTGAGGATTGTGTGTGCATGCCTAAGGTAAAGTCCCTCTGCCTCCCTGTGACAAAGACATCAGTGTGAAATGGGAAACCCCGTCCTGCACAATGTCACTCCACAGAAAAAGATGCCTTCTCAAACCTTAGCCTGGAAACTCAAGAGAGAGCTGCAGCCTTACCTCCAAGAAACAAGCCTGAACCCCAGTTGCCTTTCATGAGCAGGGCTTTTTCACAAAGAAAGAAAGATTGGCCCCCGTGTATTGGTGCGGAAGCCTAAGGAAGGCTCCTGGCGCTCAGGTTGGAGGACTCTAAGGAGGCGCCCCTTCACCTGGCCTCCCAGAAGGCCCACACAAGTGCATCAAAACCATTTCCTGCTCCACTATGACTGAGAGACCTAAGCAGAACACACACTCCCATTCTGAGTGCTCAGGAGTACTTCTGACAGTGGCCCCACATCCCTCAGACTGACTCTCGCTGTCAGCCGGCCCCACTGGAGCAAGTGTTGGGGAAAGGCTGTGCCGCATACCTGTCAGGTGGAGAGGACAGGACAGCGAGGCCCTCCTTCATGCAAACATCTGGGCGGCACCCTAAGATGATTGGCCTGCCCGAAACAGGTGGGGAGAGTGCAAGGCACGTGCCATGGGTTACCTCAGGATGATGCCTTTGCACCACACACCACACTAAGTCCCGTGAAGAGCAAAGCAGTTCATGCACAGAGCAGGCCATGAACGCCTCAGCTCCATGAATGACCTGAATGCAGGTGACCCAGTCAGCTCCGCTCTCCCCTAAAGCCAAAAGCCTTCTCTCAGACACTGGCAATTGAACACACATCCTGAGGGCCTTGGCTCCCCCTATCCCAGGACCCTCTCGGTGCCACCAGCACCTGCGTTCTGACAGCGTGTTTCAGGGAGGCACAGTTGTTTCACACAGGGGCCTGGACACCAAACCAGCCAGCGGGGCCCTGAATGCAAGGAATACCCTGTTCTCGGGGACAGGCGTCCTCCCCTGAACAACGTCGGCCAAGAGAGAAGCATGGGTGTGAGAGGAATTGGCCCACTTACTGACAGGGTAGCTCCCAGGCTGCGGGGCCAGCCTCTCCCATGTCCGTGCCTTGCATTGTCAGCGGGGAAGCAGTTTTTGAGGAGTGCATGTGAACGCCTGAGGTAAAGTTCCTCTGCCTCCCCGTGAGAAAGAAGTCAGTGTGGAATGTGAAACACCATCCACGCATAACTTTTCTCCATGGAGAAGGATACCTTATCAAACCTTAGCCCAGAAAACTCAAGAGAGAACCGTAGCCTTATCTCCAAGAAAGAACCCTGAAGCCGAGCTGCCTTTCGAGAGCAGGGCTTTTTTGCAAAGACAGAAAGATCAGCCCCCGTGTGTTGGTGTGGAAGCCTAAGGAAGGCTCCCAGCTCTCAGGTTGGAGGACTCTCTGAGGAGGCGCCCATTCACCCGGCCTAACAGAAGGCCCACACAAGTGTGTCAAAACCATCGAAACCATGTTGTGGTTGATATTTTGGACTCTGTTCACTCAATCATCCATCTCTCCCTGGGCAGAATGTCTATATGGAGAAATTCAGAACAAAAGGAAGATCTAGAGGCAATATTCTCGGCCACAGAACTAATTGATATGGATAAAAGTAAGATGTCAGAGATGGAATTCAGGATGGCAATTATAAAGTTAATAGCTGGGCCTGAACAAAGCATAAATGACCCTGGAGAATTGGTGGAAATGAGGTCTAATCCAGCTAAACATAAAAATGGTATGAATGAGATGGAGGTTAAGTCGAATGTTCTAACAGCTAGAGTAAATGAGGCAGAAGAGAGAATAAGTGATCAAGAGGACAGGGTGACAAAAATAAAGGAAAGTGAGGAAAAGAGGGAAAGACAATACAGAGCCCATGAAAAGATTTTTTTCAGAATTTAATGATGCCCTGAAAGGAAAAAAAAAAAAAATGTGAGAATTATCGGGGTCCTGAGGAGGTAAAGAGAGAGAGAGAGGGAGGTCTAGAAAGTATATCTGAGCAAATTGTAGCTGAGAACTTCCCTACGATTGGGAAAGAAACAAACATTCATGTCCAAGAGGCAGGGAGATAATTAAAATAGATCAACAGCCCAACATATAATAGTGAAGCTCACAAATTTAAGAGAACAAGAAGCTATCCTGGGAGGAGCTTGGTGGAAGAGGTTCCTTATGTACAGATGGAAGAACATCAGAATAACATTGCACTTATCCACAGAAGTGTGGCAGGCCACAAAGGGCTGGCATGATATATTCAGGGTACTAAATGAGAAGAGCATGCAGCAAAGAATTTTTCATCCATCAAGGCTGTCATTCAGAATGGATGACAAGATAAAGAGATTCCAGGACAGACAGAAACTGAAACAGTATTTAACCACAAAGCAGCCCTGCAAGAAATATTAAGAGGGATACTGTAAGTTAAGAGAGGCCCCCCAAAGTAACATATATCAGGAAGAAACAGACAATCTACACAAACAGGGACTTTACAGTCAATGTCACAAATTTCACCTATTTTAATAGATACTCTGAATGTAAATGGGCTAAAAGCTCCAAACAAAAGATACAGAGTAGCAGATTGGATAAAAAAAAGCAAGACCCTCCATATGCTGTCTACAAGAGACTCATTTTGGATCTAAAGTCACCTCCAGACTGAAAGTGAGGGGGTGGAGAATCATCTACCACACTAATGGACCTCCAAAAAAAAAAAAAAAAAAAAAAAAAAAAAAAAAGCTGAGGTAGCAATTCTCATATTAGACAAACTAGATTTAAACCAAAAACTGTATTAAAAGATAATAAAGGATACTATATCATACTTAAAGGGTCTATCAAGATCTAAGGGTCTAGACAAGACCTAACAGTTGTAAATATTTATGTCCCCAACATGGGAGCAGCCAATTATATAGACCAATCAGTAACCAAAGTAAAGAAACATATCAATGATTTGTTACTAGTGTGGACTTCAACACTCCCCACACAGCAATGGACAGATCATCTAAGCAGAAGATCAACAAATATCAACAAAGGCCTTTGAATGACACACTGAGCCAGATGGACTTCACAGATATATACAGAACATTCCATCCTGAAACAACAGAATACTCATTCTTCTTAAGTACACATGGAACTTTATCCAGAACAGATCATATCTTAGTTCGTCAATAAGGTCTCAACTGATACCAAAAGACTGAGATTATTCCCTGTGTATTTTCATACTACAATGCTGTGAAAATGGAACTCAACAACAAGAAATTTGAAAGGAACTCAAGCACCTGGAAGTTAAAAAGTATTCTACTAAAGGATGAACAGGTCAACCAGGAAATTAAGGGTGAACTTTAAAAATTCATGGAAACTAAAGAAAATGAAGTTACATCAAATCAAATCCTCTGGGACACTAAAAGGTAGCCCTAAGAGGGAAATACATGGCCATCTAAGCGTCACTCAGAATATTCAAAAAAATCCCAAATGCACACACTCACCTTATACCTAAATGACCTGGAGAAAGAACAGTAAATAAAGCCTTAACCAAGCAGAAGAAGAGAAATAATAAAGATTAAAGCAGAAATCAATAAAATAGAAACAAGGATAACAGTAGAACAGACCAACAAAAGTAGAAGCTGGCTCTTTGAAAGAATTAATAAGACTGATAAACAGCAGGCCATACTTACCTGAAAGAAAAGGGAAAGGACACAAATTAATAAGATAATGAGTGAAATGGGCGAGATCATGACTAACACCAATAAAAACAATTATTACAAATCATTACCAGTAACTATATGCCAACAAATTAATCAATCTAGAAGAAATGGGCACATTCCTAAAAAATTCTAAAATATCAAGACTGAAACAGGAAGACATAGACAATCTGAGCAGAATAATAAACAGAAAGGAAATTGAAGGAGTAGTCAAAACCCCCCCCCCAAAAAAAAAAAAAAAAAAAGTGTCCAAGGCTTCCCAGGGAAATACTACAAAATATTTAAAGAAGAAATAATACTTATTTTACTGAAGCTGTTTTAAAAAATAGAAATAGAAGGAAAACTTCCAAACTTGTTCTATGAAGCCAGTATTACCCTGATACCAAATAAGACAAAGGCCCCATCTAAAAGGAGAATTACAGACCAATATCCTTGATGAACATGGATGACAAAATGCTCACCAAGATTCTAGTTAATAGGATCCGACAGTACTTTGAAGGGATTGTTCACCAAGATTAGGTAGGATTTATTCCTGATATGCAATGGTGGTTCAACATTCACAAATCAATCAATGTGATAGAGAACACTAATAAAAGAAAAGACAAGAACCCTATGATCCTCTCAATTCATGCAGAAAAAGCAACTGACAAAATACACCATCCTTTCTTGATTAAAACTATAGTGATAGAGAGAACATACCTCAATATCATAAAAGCCAATTTTGAAAAGCCAACATTGAATCTCTTTCTTTGGGAAAAAAACCTGAGAGCTGTTCCCTTACGGTCAGAAACATGACAGAGATGCCCATTCTCATCATTATTGTTCAACATACTACTAGAAATCATAGCCTCAACAATCAGATAATAACAATTAAAAGGCATTCAGATCAGCCAAAAAAAAAAAAAAAAAGGAGTAAAAATTTCTCTCTTTGCAGATGAAGGATACTTTATGTGGAAAACACAAAAGTCCACACCATCAAATTATTAGAACTCATACAGCAATTCAGCAATGTCGCAGGATACAAAATCAATCACAGAAATCAGTTGTACTTCTGTACATTAACAATGTGACTGAAGAAGGAGAGATTAAGCAACTGATTCCATTTATGATAGCACCAAAAATTGTATAATACTTAGGAATAAACCTAACCAATGAGGTAAAGGATTGATACTCTGGAAACTACAGAACACTTCTGAAAGAAATCAAGGAAGACACGAAGAAATGGAAAAGGATCCCATGCTCGTAGATTGGAAGAATAAACCTCATATAATTATGCTGCCCAGAGCAATTTACACTTTCAATGCAATCCCTATCAAAATATCACTGAAATTTTTTACAGAGGAAGAACAGTTCTAAAATTTGTAAGGAACCAGTAAAGACCCTGAAACAATAGGTGGATGTTGAAAAAGAAAACCAAAGCTGATGGTATCATGATGCCTGACTTCAAGCTATATTACAAAGACATGATCATCAAGATAGCATGGTACTGCACATAAACAGACACATAGATCAGTGGAACAGAATAGAGAGCCCAGAAACAGACCATCAAGTCTATGGTCAACTAGTCTTCAACAAAGCAGGAAAGAATATCCAATAGAAAAAAACAGTCTCTTCAATAAATGATTCTGTGAAAACTGGACAACCACATGCAGAAGGGTGAAACTATCACTCTCCTGCACCATATGGAAAAATAAACTCAAAATGGATGAAAGACCTGAGTGTGAGATAGGAACCCGTTAAAATCCTAGAGGAGAACTCTGGCAGCAACTTCTTCAACCTTGGCCACAGTTTTTGGCAAGAAATATCTCTAAAGGCAAGGGAAACAAAAGCAAAGTGAACTTTTGGGACTTCATCAAGATAAAAAGCTTTTGGACAGGAAAGGAAACAGTTAATAATACTAAGAGGAAGTCCATAGAATGGGAGAAGATATTTATTTGCAAATGACATTTCAGATAAAGGGCTGGTATCCAACATCTATAAAGAACTTATCAAAATCAACACCCAAAAAAACACATAATCCAGTCAAGAAATGGGCAGAAGACTCTTCTCCAAAGAAGTTATGCAAATGGCCAAGAGACACATGAAAAAAAAGACACTCCATATTGCTTTCCATCAGGGAAGTGTAAATGAGATATTACCTGACACCAGTCAGAATGGCTACAATTAACAATACAAGGATAAATAAATGCTGGCGACAATGTAGAGAAAGGAGAACACTCTTACACTGTTGGCAGGAATGTAGCCTGGTACAGCCACTCTAGAAAACAGTACAGTTTCCTCAAAAAAAAACTAAAAATAGAGCTACCCTATAACCCAGTATTTACCCAAAGATACTGGTATAGTGAAAAGAAGGGGCACATGCACCCCAATGTTCATAGCAACAATCTCCACAATAGCCAAACAGTGTAAGGAGTTGATGTGTCCTTTAAGAGATGAATGGATAACACAGAGGACATGGGGAGATGGAGAGGAGAAGTGAGTTGGGGAAAATTGGAGGGGGAGATGAACCATGAGAGACTCTGGACTCTAAAAAACAAACTGAGGGTTTTGGAGGGAAGAGAAGGTGGGAGGTTGGGTGAGCCTGGTGGTAGGTATTATGGAGAGCATGTATTGCATGGAGCACTGGGTGTGGTACATAAACAATGAATTCTAGAACACTGGGAAGAAATTTTAAAAAATGAACACATTTAAAAAAAAACTACAAAAGGAACTCACAAAAAAGAGATGAATGGATATAGAAGATGGGGTTCATACATGCAATGGGATATTACTCAGACATCAGAAAGGATGAAAACTTACCATTTGCATTGACATGGACATAACGGGAAGATATTATGCTAAGTGAGATAAGTCAACCAGAGAAGACAATTATCATATGATTTCACTCCTATGTTCACTCCCCCATAAGAAAGAGCACAGAGAGTCATAAATGAGTGAAAGAGAAACTGAATGGAAAGTAATCAAAGAGGGAGATAAACAATAAAAGATACATTGGGATGCAGTAACTGGATGAATAGCATTAAGGAAAGCATATGATGTGATGAACACTGGGTGTTACACACACCTAATAAATCATTGAACCCTACCTCAAAAACCTGATGATGTACTCTATGTTGGCTAAATGAATTTAAATTTAAAAAAAGCAGTCTCTGATTGCCTCACAACACCGAAGGGAAAAAAAAATAAAGATCTTTTTACTTAGATCTCGGGAGATCTTTGGGCAATTCTCCCATGATCTTAGTCCCAATCTCATGAGATATCATTCAAATCTTGTAAGATCTCATCAAAATCTCATGAGATCTCATGCAAATCCTGTGAGATCCCAGCCCCAGTCATTGATATCTAGAGACAAAACCCATTTGATTTTTGGCCAAACTCCTGGGCCCTTAGGATAATCTGGCACTTTGCAGAAGAGCCTGCTTGGGGTTTGTTATGTCAGTAGGGATGGCAAATGCTAGGAATGGTAACAACTTCCAATATTTCTGGATTCAGTACAAATACCAGTTACAATTTGCAGGAAGACACAAAGTGTCAATAATCTTGGGGTGGAGGGGCAAGATGGTGGAGAAGTAGGAGACCCTGTTTCAACCGGTCCCCTAAAGTGAGCTAAATATCTACCAGAACACTCTGAATACCCATGAAACCAGCCTGATATGTAAGATTATATACTTCTGGATCTCTCCAGGGGCAGAACATCAGTGGAAAGGTAAAGAGGGGTGAGAACATTTGGACTGACATTGAAAGATAAACAGAAAAGGGAGGGAGCCACCAGAAGCAATGCATTGGAAAATAATACCCCAATAAGAAAGTGCCCTGTGATTGGGGAACAGCATTAACTTGGAGTCTGGTTAAAAGCACACACAAAAAAGCAAAAGATCTTAGGGGACACCTGGAGGAATCAGGTGGTCATGGGCAGGGGACTAAGCCCATGTTCCCAGGATGGTCACCACCAGCGACCATCTGTGCCAGAGAAAGTCTGGCAGAGCCTTCAGTCCATGGTTCCTGAGTCTGTGGCTTTCTGCTGGTTGCACCACTATTTGTCTGGGTGCACTCCCACATACACCTGAGAGAGCCTGATGTGGGTGCCAGCCAACGGCCTCTAGGACAACAGCTTTCTGCAACCAGCTGCAGGGTCTGAATGCTCCCAGTCTGTGCTTGAGAGAACCTGGGGGGATCTCTTGCCAGGATTCCTCAGCAGCAGCCTTTCCCAACCTGCATGACCACTGGGTCTGAGTGCACCTGGCATGGGCCTGGACTCCAGACAGCAGTCCTGGCAAAGGCAGTCACCAGAATCGGGCTCCCCTGACCAATATTGCTCATAGTTTTAGTGGCTCGGTGATGCAGAGATAAGTAGGGGCCTCGGGTGATAACTGGGATGGTGGCTGGGGGTGCACCCAGCCTATGGGAGGTTGTGCTATTCAGCAGTGTGCAGAGGGGAAGTCTGTATGTTCTGGACCACCCAGATAGAAGAGTTTGTGGCTTCTCTCTGAGGTGGAGGTCTGGGTGCAGAAAGATCCTTTCTTTGCTCTGATGGTCTGAAAAGCCACCAAAAGCCATCAAAGAACAAAAACCTCCAGAGAACAAAAGCCTGAAAAACCAGATTCTACCGAGCCCAGCTCCTTGATAACCTGCAGGGTGACTCAACCCAAGCAAGACTGACAGGAGAACAATGTGCCAGGCCGCCCCTAGAAGACAAGCAAAAAGAATGAGAGGACAACCACCACAGGATCTCCATAAAACTGTAAAACCCCAACATCAGGGGAAAAAAATATATTAAACTCCTGGTATTGCCCTAAAACCTATATATTTCATAGATACAACTTTTAAAAAAATTGTTCTTATGATTCTTGTTCTTTTAATTTTTTTAACCTATTTACCATTATATCTAGAGGTTTAATACAACATATTCCATAACTTTTTAAACTTGAACTTCTTTCATTCACATACTTGTGTTTCTTTTTCTTTTCTTTTTTTTTTTTTAATTTTACATATAGATATAAGCTTCAAGATTATCTTTTTTCCTTATCCAATACTACCTTATAACAAACAAAATTTCCCTGTATCTCTGGAAAGTTGAGCCCTTTAACAAAGATAACAACATACAACCAAGAGGAACCGAAATAACAATCCTAACCATCCTCGCCCACATTAAGGGTTTATAACCACCCTCCCATCTTATTCTTCTGTCAGTTTTTCATTTTGTTTTGGTATTATATAAATCTTATTCTTGGTGTTCATTTTGGCTGGGTTCTTCATTTTTTTCTTGTTATTTACTTTTGTCAGACTTTCTGTTTGTTTTTGTTTATATACCTTATAAATCTTACTTTTGGAGCTCATTTTGGCTAGGTTTTCTCTTTTATTTCTCTTTCTCTCTCTCTCTTTTTTTCTTTCTTTTTGGTGGTGATTTCTGATGCTCTGAAACTTTCCAGGTGCACCTTGCCTGGATTGTGGTTGATATATTCAGCTATACATCCCCTCAACCAATTCTCACCAAAATGACTAGGACAAAGAACACTCAACAGAGGAAAAATTCAGAGACTGTGCTCTCTGCCACAGAACTGTTGGATATGGACATAAACAGTATGTCAGAAAGGGGATTCAGGGTAACAATTATCCAGGTAATGGCAAGGTTGGAGAAGAACATTAATAACAATGTAGAATCTCTAAGGCAGGAATTAAGAGCTGATCTGGCAAAAGTTAAAAATGCTATCACTGAGATCCAATCTAATCTAAATTCTCTACAACTAGGGTAAGTGAGGCATAAGACGGAACTTGTGTTCTAGAAGACAAACTGATAGAGAAGAAGGATCAGGAGGAGGTCTGGAAACTTTTCACTTTTGTGAAAATGAACTTTATGACTTCATCAAGATAAAAAAAGCCTTCTTCACAGTAAAGGATAGTCAACAAAACAAAGAGGCAACCGACGGAATGGGAGAAGATATTTCCAAATGACACTACAGACAAAGGGCTGATATCCAAGATCTAGAAAGAATTCCTCATTCTCAACCCTCAAAAAACAGATAATCATGTGAAAAAATGTGCAGAATACATGAACATACACTTCTACAAAGAAGACATACAAATGGCTAGGAGACACATTAAAAAAAAAAATGTTCATCCTTATTAGCCATCAGGGAAATTCAAATCAAAACCACATTGAGATACTACCTTACACCAGTTAGAATGGCCAAAATTAACAAGACATTAAACAACAAGACTTGGAGAGGATGTGGAGGAAAGGAAACCTTCTTACACTGATGGTGGGAAGGCAAGGCGGTGCAGTCACTCTGGAAAACAGTGTGGAGATTCCTTAAGAAATTAAAAATAGAGCTACCCTCTGACCCTGCAATTGCACTACTGAGTACACCAAAGATACAGATGTGGTGTAAAGAAAGGCCATCTGTACCCCAAATGTTCATAGGAGCAATGGCCACAGGCGCCAAACTATGGAAAGAGCACAGATGCCCTTCAACAGATGAATGGATAAAGAAGATATGGTCCATATATACAATGGAATATTATGCCTCCATCAGCAAGGATGAATATTAAACTTTTGTATCAACATGGATGGGACTGGAAGATATTGTGCTGAGTGAAATAAGTCAAGTAGAGAGAATCAAATATCATATGGTTTCACTTACTTGTGGAACATAAGGAATAACACAGAGGACATTTGGAGTCAAAGAATAGAAGTGAATTGGGGGAAATTAGAAGGGAAGAGGAACCATGAGTGACTGTGGACTCTGGGAAACAAACTAAGGGTTTTGGAGGGGGGGGATGCTCAGGTGAGCCTTCACAGACAACATAATGACAATAAAAACTTGTCTTTCAATAATCACTTTCAACGTGAATGGCCTAAATGCTCCCATGAAACAGCACACGGTTGCAGACTGGATAAAACAACAGGACCCATCCATATGTTGTTTACACGGGATGCATTTTGAAGCTAAAGATACATCCAGACTGAAAGTGAAGGGATGGGGAACCATCTTTCATGTCAGTGGGTCTCAAAAAAAAACTGGGATAGTGAGTCTTATATAAGATAGATTTTAAGCTAAAGACTGTAGGCAGAGATACACAAGGACACTACATCATTCTTCAAGGGTCTATCCACCAGGAAGATCTAACAATGTAAATATTTATGCCCCCAACATGGGAGCAGCCAACTACACAAGCCAACAGTTAATCAAAATAAAGAGAAATATTGACAGAAATACACTAATTGTCTGGGATCTTAACAGACCAATCTCAGCAATAGACAGATCATCTAAGCAGAAAATTGACAAAGAAACAAGAGCTTTGAATGACACATTGGATCAGATGGACCTCATAGATATATACAGAATGTTCCACCCTAAAACAACAGAGTACTCATTCTTCTCAAGTGCACATGGTACTTTCTTCAGAAGAGACCCCATACTGGGTCACAAATCAGGGCTCAGCTGATACCAAAAGACAGATTATTCCCTGTATATTATCAGACCACAATGCTTTGAAACTGGAACTCAACCACAAGAAAATGATTGGAAGGAATTCAAACACTTGGAAACTAAAGACCATCCTTCTCAAGAATGTTTGGATCACCTAGGAAAGAACTGAACTTAATTCATGGAAACCAATGAGAATGAAGACACATTGGTCCAAATCCTTTGGGATACAGCAAAGGCAGTCCTAAGGGGGAAAATACATAGTCATCCAAGCATCATTAAAAAAATTTGACAAATCCCAAATACACCAGCTATCTTTACACCTTGCCCATTTTCTAATTGAATTGTTTGTTTTAATATAAATTTTGAATTTTTCTATATACTCTAAGTACATATTGGTCCTTTGTCAGACATGTGGTTTGCAAGTATCCTCTCCCAGTCTGAAGTTTATGTTTTCATCTTCTTCACATGGTCTGTCACAGAATGAATATTTTGGCTTTGTTTTTTGTTTGTTTGTTTGTTTTATGGCTTATGGATGTAAACATAGGATATAAAAAATGGTTTAGCTCAATTTCTTTCTTTTTAAATTATTTTTATTTTTTAATTGACATATAATTAACAGTGTTATTTTAGTTTAATGTGTACAATATAATGATCCAACAACTATACACATTACTCAGAAATCATCATGATAAGTAAATGCTTTTTTTAAAAGATTTTTTAAAGATTTTATTTATTTATTTGACAGAGATCACAATAGGTGGAGAGGCAGGCAGAGACAGGTAGAATCATAGAGAGGGAGAATCAGGCTCCCCGCTGAGCAGAGAGCCCAATGTGGGGCTTGATCCCAGGATCCTGAGATCATAACCTGAGCTGAAGGCAGAGGCTTTAACCCACTGAGCCACCCAGGTGCCCCAAGAAGTAAACTCTTAATCCATTTTATCTGTTTCATCCACCCCTCCAACCACCTCCCCTTTGGCAGCCACCAGTTTGTTTAAGGGTCTGCTTTTTTGCTGTTGCTTTTTTGTCTTTGTTCATTTGTTTTATTTCTTAAATTCCATATATGAGTGAAATTATATGGCATTTGTCTTTCTCTGTCTGACTTATTTCACTTAGCATTATGCCCTTTACATCCATCCATGTTATTTCAAATGGCAAGATCTCATTCTTCTTATGGCTGAGTAATAATCCCATTTTATTTATATATGCCATATCTTCTTTATCTATTCTTCTATAGATGGATACTTGGGTTTCTTCCATATCTTGGCTATTGTAAATAATGCTGCAATAAACATAGGAGTGTATGTAACTTTTCAATTAGAGTTTTGTTTTCTTTGGGCAAATACCCAGTAGTGGAATTACTGGATCATATGGTGATTCTATTATTAATTTTTGGGGGGACATCCACACTGCCTTAATACCATTTCTTGAAAGGGTTACATTTACTTCATTTAATTGACTATTGGCAGCTTTGCCGGAAGCTATTTGAACATATTATGTGGGTCTATTCTTGGCTTTTCTATTCCATTCTACTTATCTACATAATGTTGGGAGGAGACATGTTACATTTTAAAAAGACATAGACTTAATGTGTATGATATGTAAATATTTTCAATAAGTTAGTTCAAAAGAGTATAAACAATCCATAAGAAAGGAAATAAATAAATTATGACAATCCATACTTATACAATATGTGTTTATATGTGTATGTGGCTGTTACAGAGAATGAGATATCTCTATGTACACAAACAGAAATAAGTTTTAAATGTATCATTTAAAGTAAAGCAATCTGGAAAAGAATATATACAATGTGAGTCTATTTATTCAAAAATGATATGTTTGCATTTAGATGTAAATACACGGATGAAGCCTTGTGTACATTCTAATGGAGAAGAGAGCACAATTAGGGGCATGAGAAGGGTTTTGAAATTAAATTTTATTGTATAAATTTTGGTTCTACAACTACAACAGGCAACAAATTCGTTTTCATATGCAACCTAGTTTTATTACTTGTAGGAATAATAATGGTCTCCCCAAGATGTCCTAACCCTTAGAACCTGTGAAGATGTTACATTAAATGGAAAATAGTAATGAAGATTGCAAGTAGAATTAAATTCACTAATCAGAAAGCCTTAAAATGGGGAGACTATGCCAGATTATCTGGGTAGAATTACTGTAATCATGGGCTCCCTTTAAAGTGGAAGGGCAAGGCAGAAGAGGAAGTCAGAGTGATGTGATGTGAGAAGGAAGTTGACTGCTATTTATGACTTTCTAGATTGGGAAAGGAACTGTGGGCCAACAAATTTGGGCAGTTTCTAGAAGCTGAGAAAGGCAGGTCTCCAGAATAGAACATACCCTGAAAATATCTTGAGTGTCAGACTTTTAACCTATAGAACTGTAAGGCAATACATTGATTGTCTTTAAACCAGTAATGTTAAAGTAATTTCTAATGGCAGCGATAGGAAATGAATATATTACTTCTTTCTGTGAATTTTCTGTTTATTTTCTTTACCCATTTTTCTATTTGGATCTTAGTATGTTTCTTATTAATCTGTTTAAGTTCTCCCTTTATGAAAACTACTACTAGGTCTACTGTAATACATAGAAAATACATTTCTTCCATTTAAGATTTTGTTTATCAATTTCCTTTATAATATTTTAATGTGTGAGTTTTAAATTTATATTTCTATTGATCTTTCCTTTCATGAATTCTTCTATAATATATAAATTCCAAAACATGTATTCATCATATTTTTTTTTTAATATTTTCTTATTTATCCTTTAACTCTTCAGTCTACTTTTATTTTGGTGTCTGGTGTGATGTGAGAAACAAAATTAGTCCTCCTGTTTATACCTAAAATACTTTAATAATATTTTACATAGTTCATCTCTTCTTGATTATTAAGCTGTACCATACAAAACTGTTGGTTTTGTAACTGAAAATATCATCAAATATAAATTTCATATGGTTCAAACTAGTAATTTTCAAGTTTTCTTCTTCTCACAGTTGTCATATATTAAATATCAGTGGCATTTATTTTTTAAATAAAATTTTCTGGGCACAGAGAACTAGGATGTACTTCTGTTCCAACATATGGTTACAGAACAGTTTTTAGACATCTTTCTTTTTCTCACATTTCCCCAGTGCTCCTAACGTTTGTAATTTCTCATCTCCATGTTTTTTTTTTCCTGCTTCTCTACTTTCTTTATCTATGTTTTCCATTCAAATTCTCCTCACATTTCAGAATAAATGTTACTTATTCCAAAAAGTTTTCTCCAAACCTCCATAACTGCCATAACTGTGGTTAATTTCTTCCTCTCCATGTTGTCATAGCATTCTTTGGATGTCTTCGGCAATGCTATAGCAATAGCAACACAATGCATAAAATATGAATATTCAATTCCAGCAGAAGGTAAATGCCTTGGGAGTATCCTTAATCTTTCTTTTGATCTCAAAGCTTACACTGGGCTAGGCATGAGTAATAAGCACTCAATAAATGTTTGAGAAAGAGACATTTGGTTCAGTTCAACAAACATATATGAGCTCTTCCATATATAAGATTTTATTCCATGGAGATAGTCAAAGGCTCAAAGACAAGGGTTGTTGTTGCAGAATTGCTTATAATGATGGAAAGCTGTATTGTAAATTATAGAACATAATGCGGAAATAAAAAGAATGGTGTCTCTCTGTATAAATTGAAAGCAAAATATCTTCCATGTTGGGTTTATTCACAGGTTCCACATCATTAGAAGATAAGTATATTGTCCTACCTCTGGCTGCGCCACATGCTCATTGTTGAACTCTGGCTGTGGGAATGCATTGCTCTGATATGACAGGTTAGTCACGTGCCTATAAAGGCAACCCAAATCAAAGTACATCTACATTGTTTTTTCATTTACATTTCCTGGCCCATATGAATCCTTGACCTTGGTACATGGTTGGAGTGGATACAATGGTGTCCTCTTCATATCCCTCTTCAGGACTGAAGGACTTATTCCTCTAATTGTTAGAAATGCTGCTGGGTTTCACTCCTCAGCTCTTCAGAAAGTACCAGTGAATAGAGAGGGTGCCTTGCACAAAATTATTCTCCCTTGCTGGGGGCAATGTGTACCTAGTGACTGATGAAGAAGTATAAAGGCCTGATTCTTTTGCTGTAACTTGGGACAGCTTCAGAGCACCCAATGGGGTGGTCTGGGTTTTTTATTGATACTATATTGCAATCCCATTTTTCCTTCTACTTGATACTGATTTTATTCCACAGGTGTTGATCCTGAGAGCATTCAGCAATAAACTTCCAATATCTCAGGTGTGCTTCCTGAGAAGCCCTGCCTACAACAATTCTTTATCTAATCAAATTTCTCTTTTTATAGAAAAACAAGTTATTTATATTGATTGTATTGGGTTCTTACTATTTGACAAGCACTATGATAATTCCATTAACTATACTGATAAAAGTTATACCTCATAGTAAATTTATGGTGATTAAATATTATTCTATTTTTTATTATTTATTTATGTATTTAATTTTGTGTTATGTTAGTCATCATAAAATACATCATTAGTTTTTGATGCAGTATTCCAAGATTCATTGTTTATGTACAACACTCAGTGCTCCAACCAATATGTGCTCTACTTAATACCCACCACCAGGCTCACCCATCCTTCTACCCCCTCCCCTCTAAAACCCTCTGTTTGTTTATCAGAGACCACAGTCTCTCATGGTTCTAATTCACATATTTTTAAAAATTATCTTAGGAGGGGATTATATAAACATGAAACAGTGGATCTAGGTTACAATCTCAAGCAATCTTACCACTCTTCTCCTTGGGTGTTTATCTTTTACAAAATTTTCTATAACTTTTCCATCCAATTTTAGCAAAACAAATCCTTTTTCAAAATATTTTATTTACGTATTTATTTATTGATTGATTTGACAAAGAGAGAGAGAGAGAGCACAAGCAGGGGAAGTGGGAGAGGCAGAAGTAGGCTCCCTTCTGAGCTGGGAGCCCAAGGTGGGACTTGATCCCAGGACCCTGGGATCTTGACCTGAGCTAAAGGCAGACCCCTAGCCAACTGAGCCAGTTAGGCACTTCTTGAAAAATAAATTCTTGTTCTCTATTATCCTTTGACTTGGGTCATATTGTCATTATAGGACTCACTGTGTTTCCTGGAAATTACCGTGTGTGTGTGTGTGTGTGTGTGTGTGTGTGTGTGTGTGCGCGCGCGTGTGTGTCCATGAGATCTGATGTAGTTCACGGGCATCTCTTTATCTTTCACAGTTATAGGTTTATAACTCAGTAAATATATTGCATAAGTGAATGACTACATGAACTGGATGGAGATTAGACCTTTCTCCCATGGGAGAACTTGGCACCTTGGGAATCTTCAGTAATAGGACTATGACTCTTCTAAACCAAAATAAAGAAAGAACTGCGTATTGGGTGGCTAAAATAGCATAAATGAGCTGAGAGTGAATTTTGATTGAAACTGTGGCATCTGCTCCCCCATCCAAATGGCAGTTTCATTTCTGTAGCTGGTAGGTCTTGACACAGAGATAGTTCTTGCATTTTTTTTTTTTTACTATGAAGTTCAGTATTTTGTAAATTAGAGAACTTTATATAAAAATTACCCTTTAAGGGTAATATTTCAAAAAAAAAAAACAAAAAAAAAACATTAGACTCCTTTCCTTTTAGAAGAGCAGATAACTTACTCCTGTTCCCTTAGGAAGCAGCTCAGGCACTAAGACTGTGGAAGACTGCTTTCAAGGGCAGGAGTTGAACTATGAGGTTTTAATTACTAAGCTAGACCAAGTTCAGCAGTCTTCAAATTTGATTCCTTTTATTTTGTGTCAACTAAGTTCTAAATGGGCAGGCTTTATTTTAATGAAGTCAGAAGCCAGGCCTTGCCTCTTTTACCTAGACTTTCAGTATTACAGATTATTTTAATTGAGATATAGTTGACATATACCAAACATTCAAAATTTATGTATATTGCAAAATTATCACCACAATAAGTCTAGTTAATATCTATCACCACACATAGTAACAATTATTTTTCTGTGGTGAGAACTTTAAAGACATTTTTTAATAACTTTCAAATATGTAATACATTATTATTAATTATAGTGACCATGTTGTACATTACATCCACATGACTTATTTATCTTATAAACTGGACATAGGTACCTTTTGAACACCTTCACTCATCTCACCCATCCCCCCCAAGGTCTCTGGCAACCACCAATCTTTTCTACATAATTATGAGTTTTGTTTTTGTTTGATGGTTTGCTTTAGATTCCACATATAAGTGAGATCCTACGGTATTTATCTTTCTCTATCTGACATTTCACTTAGCAAATCCCTTCACAGTTTATCCATGTTGTTACAAATGGCAAGATTTCCTTTTTTTTTTTTTTTTTTTGGTGCCTGAATAATCTTCCATTACACACACACACACACACATACACATTCTCTATATATACTCTCTCTCTTGTACAGCCACAAACAAGGATGCCATCTGAGACAATATGGATGGACCTAGAGGACATTGTGCTAATTAAATAATACTGAGAAAGACAAATACCATATGACTTCACTCATAAGTGGGATCTAAAAACAAAACCAAAACCGAATGAATAAACAAAGAACAGAATCAGACCTATAAATAGAGAGTACAAATTGATGGTTTCCAGTAGGGAGTGAGGTAGGGGTTTGGACAAAATGGGTGAAGTGGAGTAGGAGATACACGCTTCTAGTTATGAAATGAATAAGTCATAGGAATAAAAGTCACAGACTAGAGATACAATCAGTGATACTATAATAGCAATACACTGAGGCAGATGATAGCTACACTTGTGGTGAGCATAGCATAATGTATATACTTGTTGAATCACTGCGTCGTACTCCTGAAACTAATGTAGTGTTGTGTGTAAATTACATTTAAAAAAAGTCAACACAATAAGGCTGTTTTAAGATTAAATAAAATTATTCAGGTACAATACTTAGCATACTTGATATAGAGTTAATGCTCAATAACTAGTAAACTAGTGGTAGTAATAGTAACGAGCATCATTGTCCATCTACTGTCATCACCATCATCCTCTTGTTTTATGAATTTAACTCTCTGGGCTTCTTTTTTTCCCCTCACTTTTCCAAAGGGGATAAAATCATTTGTCTTAATTCCCTCTTAGAACTGGCATGAGAACCCAATGAGATAGAGGGAAGGAAATTCACACCATTCCATATAAAAGCAGAGGATATTATCAGTTCAGAGATTCAGAGAAATCAATACCTCTTTTTTTTTTTTTTTTTTTAACTAAGTGAACCTACTGCAGTCCTTTGGATTGCAACTATGAAGCCATATTAATGCCTTTGATGCTCCTGTGAGGCCTCTGTCTAGCCTTTGTCTGAACTATGGCAAAGTATAGGACTATGGAGGTCCTTATACTATGGGAACTTAGCTGGGAGTGGACATGGTGACTTCTACTTAGATTTCTCAGTAATTCCTGATGGAGTTAGAGTCGCAGTTTAAAAATCCAATGGTCTGGAGAAGACAAGATGGCGGGGAAGTAGGAGGAGGCACAGTTTCAACCTATAGCCTGAGATTAGAATATACACTTCTGGATCTCTATGGGGGCAGAAGATGCCAGTGGGCAGGTAAAGTGGAGTAGGAACATTGGACTGATATCAGAAGATAAACAAAAGGGGGAGGGAGCCACCAGAAGTGACCCATTGGAAAGTGATACCCCAATGCGAGAGTACCCTGGGATTGGGGACCAACAATGACTTGGAGTCTGGTTGGGGGCACTCAAAGAGAGCAAAATATCGTGGGGGGAGAATGTGGGAATCGGGGCAGTTGGGACAGGGGCTTGAGTCTCCGGACCCAGGGCAGCCACCCCTGGCACGGAGCCAAAGAGAGTGTGGCTAAGAAACCAGGTCTTATTGGCTGGGTGGCAGCTCCCATGAGGGGCGGGAAGCCTCTCCAGTGGGCAGAACCACAGCCTTTTGCACTCTCAGTGCACCATGCTACCAGAGTTTGAGTCACGCCCCTCTGGGCAGGCACCAACCAGCAGAGCCACAGCCTTTTGCACTCTCTGCGTGTCCTTGCTACCAAAGTCTGAGTCGCACGCCCCTCACCCCTCCCTGAGAAAGGTGCATACAGGCACCAGCCAGGGCTCTCTCAGACCCAGAGAGTCTGAGCACTCCCACCCCAGGCTAGCGGGAAAATCCCAGTGCCCTATTGCTGCTTGGAACCTCTCTGGTGGTCTGGAGTCACCCAGCCCCAGCTATCATGGTTGTGGGTACAAGCAGGACTTCCTGCGTCCCCAGAGACCGTGACTGGGAATGTGTTCTGCCAGCAGCCAAGTGGGAATTTATGTGCTCTGGAGCACCCAGAGGGGAACAGACTGAGGCTTCTCTCTGAGAGGGAGGTCTGGGGGCAGTTTGCTTTCCTCTAAACCTCCAAAACCCATCAAGAGCTGCCAAGGAACAAAGGAACAAACAAACAAAAAACCTCCAGAGAACAAAAGCCTGAAAAACCAGTTTTCTCAGAGCCCATCCCCTTGATGGGGGCAGGAGGACTTAACTCAGGAAACAGTGCCTGAAAAACCAGGAGGCAGGCCTCTCCCCCAAAAAACCACCACCACCACCACCACCAACAACAACAACAACAAAAAGACAAGAGAACCACCACCACTACTTCATAGATACAACTTTTATTTTTAATTTGTTCCCAATATTCTGGTTCATTTTTTTATAGATCATTTTTTAACCTGTTTACCATCACAGTGAGATATCCAGTATATCAAATCCCATAATAACCTTTTAAACTGAACTTTTTGATACATATACATGTGTTTTTCTTTTGCTTTTCAATTTTTTAATATTTTTTAAATTTTATTTTATTTTAGTTTATTTTTTTATTTTTATTTTTTAATATTCATATAGAGTTAAACTTCAAAGTAATCCCCTTTCCCCAATCAATGCTACCCCTATAGGTAAACCAGTTTTTAATCCCCCTTTATCTTAGGAAAGTTGAGTCCTTTAACAAAGGTATCAAGATACATCCAGGAAGAATCAAAATAACCTTCCTTGCCCACACTGAGAATTTATAACCACTCTCCCATCTTTTTCTCTCACCAGTGTTTCTGTGTATTTGTTTTTGTCCTGATAGTATACAAATCTTATACTTGGGGTTCTTTTTGACGAGGCTCTTTTTTTTGTTTTGTTTTTATATATTTATTTTTTCTCTTGTCATTGACTTTTATCAGTCTTTTTGTTTGTCTGTTTTTGTTTGTATACTTAATAAATCTTACCTTGGGGCCCATTTGGGCTGGGCCTTCTCTTTTATTTTATCTTTATTTTTTTTTTCCTTCTCTCTCTCTCTTTTTATTTTCTTTTTTTTTTTAAACTTTCTTTTTTCTTTCATTTGTGAGGGGACTCTTGATTGCTCAGAAGTGTCCCAGGGTGCACCTTTCAGCTACATTCATTCAGCCTCTCTCACCAAAATGACTAGGAGGAGAAATGCCCAACAGAAGAAAAATTCAGAGGCTGGGCCTTCTGCAAAAGAACTAATGGCTATGGACATAGACAATATGTCAGAAAGGGAATTCAGGCTAACAATTATCCAGGCAATAGCTAAGGTGGAGAAAGCCATGGATGACAAAATGGAATTGATTAGCGCAGAAGAGAAAGCCACCTGGGATGATGTTCACAATGTTCTTAATGAGTTCCAATCTAATCTAAATTCTCTAAAAGCTAGGGTGACTGAGACAGAAGATAGAATTAGTGATCTGGAGGACAAACAGATAGAAAGGATTAGGAGGAAGCCTGGAACAAATAGCTTAGAAGCCACGAAAACAGAATTAGGGAAATAAATGACGCCATGAAATGTTCCAACATCAGAATTATTGGAATCCCTGAGGGGGAGGAGAAAGAAAGAAGACTAGAAGATATAGTTGAACAAATTCTCCATGAAAATTTTCCCAATATGGTGAATGGAACCATTGTTCCTGTACTAGAGGCAGAACGGCCTCCCCCCAAGATTATAGAATCTAGAAAGACCTCAAGACACCCGACAGTGAGAATGATGAATCATAATTGTAGACAGGACCTCTTGAAAGCAGCTAGGACAAAGAAGTTCCTTTCCTACAGAGGAAGGCCCATCAGAATAATGTCAGACCTGTCCACAGAGAACTGGCAAGCCAGATAGGGCTGCCAAGATGTATTCAGGGCACTAAGTGAGAAGAACACGCAGCCGAGAATACTTTATCAGCAGGACTGACATTCAAAATGGGTGGAGAGATAAAGTGTTTGCAAGACCAGCAAAGTGTAAAAGAGTATGTGACCACCAAGCCAACACTGCAGGAAATACTAAAGGAGGTTCTATAAAATAGGAAAAATACCAAGAATATCATTGAACAGAAATATATGGAGACAATCTACAGAAATAAAGACTTCAAAGGTAACACAATGTCAATAAAAACATATCTCTCGGGATGCCTGGATGGCTCAGTTGGTTAAGCAGCTGCCTTCGGCTCAGGTCATGATCCCAGCATCCTGGGATCGAGTCCCACATTGGGCTCCTTGCTCGGCAGGGAGCCTGCTTCTCCCTCTGCCTCTGCCTGCCACTCTGTCTGCCTCTGCTAGCTCTCTCTGTCAAATAAATAAAAAATCTTAAAAAAAAAAAAATGTATCTCTCAATAATCACTCTCAATGTGAATGGCCTAAATGTGCCCATAAAATGACACAAGGTTGCAGATTGGATAAAATGACAGGAGCCATCCATATGTTGTCTACAAGAGACCCATTTTGAACCTAAGGGTACACCCAGACTGAAAGTGAAGGGATGGAGAAGCATTTTTCATGCCAATGGGCCTCAAAAGAAGGCAAGGGTAGCGATTCTCATATCAGATAAATTAGATTTTAAACTAAAGACTGTAATCAGAGATACAGAAGGACACTACATAATTCTTAAAAGGACTATCCACCAATAAGATCTAACAATTGTAAATATTTATGCCCCCATATGGGAGTAGCCAATTACATAAGAAAACGGTTAATCAAGATAAAGAGTCATATTGATATGAATATATTAATAGTAGGAGATCTTAACACACCACTCTAGGTAATAGACAGATCATCCAAGCAGAAAATCAGTAAATAAATGAGAGCATTGAATGACACTTTGGACCAGTTCGACCTCATAGATATATACAGAACATTTCATCCTAACACAAGAGAATACTCATTCTTGTCAAGTGTACATGGAACCTTCTCCAGAATAGACCGCATACTGGGTCACAAATCAGGGCTCAACTGATACCAAAAGATTGAGATTATTCTCTCCATATTCTCAGACCATGATGCTTTGAAACTGGAACTCAATCACAAGGAAAAGTTTGGAAGGAACTCAAACACCTGGAAGCTAAAGACCACCTTGCTAAAGAATGCTTGGATCAACCAGGAGATCAAAGAAGAACTTAAACAATTCATGGAAACCAATGAGAATAAAGACACTTAAGCCCAAAACCTATGGGATACAGCAAAGGCAGTCCTAAGGGGGAAATACATAGCTAAGCAAGCCTCCCTCAAAAATTTTGAAAAATCCAGAATTCACCAGCTGTCTCTACACCTTAAAGAACTGGAGAATCAAGAACAAATTAAGCCAACTCCACACACAAGAAGGGAAATAATCAAGATTAGAGCAGAGATCAATGAGATAGAAACTAGAGATACAGTAGAATGCATCAATGAAACTAGAAGCTGTCTTTTTGAAAGAATCAATAAGAACAATAAACCACTGGCCACACTAATCCAAAAGAAAAGAGAGAAGGCTCAAATTAATAAAATTATGAGTGAAAAGGGAGAGATCACAACTAACACCAAGGAAATAGAAACAATCATCAGAAGTTATTATCAACAGTTATATGCCAATAAGTTAAGCAACCTAGATAAAATTGATGCATTGCTGGAAAACTATAAACTTCCAAAATTGAACAAGGAGAAATTGACAACCTGAATAGACCAATATCTAGTAACGAGATTGAAGCAGTGATCAAAAACCTCCCAAAAAGCAAGAGCCCAAGACCTGATGGATTCCCTGGGGAATTCTACCAAACATTCAGAGAAGAAATAACACCTATTCACCTGAAGCTGTTTCAAAAAAAATTGAAGCAGAAGGAAAACTTCCAGACTCTTTTTATGAAGCCAGCATTACCCTGATTCCCAAACCAGGCAAAGAACCCACCAAAAAGGAAAATTTCATACCAATATCACTGATGAATATGGATGCTAAGATTCTCAACAAGATCCTAGAAAATAGGATCCAACAGCACATTAAAAAGATGATCCACCATGACCAGTTGGGATTCATCCCTGGGTTTCAAGGATGGTTCAACATTCACAAATCAATCAATGTGATAGAATAAACCAATGAGAGAGGAGAGAAGAAAAACATGGTCCTCTCAATTGATGCAGAAAAATTATTTGACAAAATCCAGCATCCGTTCCTGATTAAAATGCTTAAAAGTATAGGGATAGAGGAAATATTCCTGAACTTCATAAAATCTATCTCTGACAAACCCACAGCAAATATCAACCTCAATGGGAAAAAGCTCACAGCCTTCCCGTTGAGATCAGGAACACGACAAGGATGCACACTTTCACCACTCTTGTTCAACTTAGTATTAGAAGTCCTAGCAACAGCAATCAAACAACAAAGATAAATTAAAGGTATCCAAATTGGCAATGAAGAAGTCAAACTCTCTCTCTTCACAGATGCCATATTACTTTCTATGGAAACCCCAAAAGACTCCACCCCCAAACTACTAGAACTCATACAGGAATTCAGTAATGGGGCAGGATACAAAGTCAATGTACAGAAATCAGTTGCTTTCTTATATACTAACAATAAAAACACAGAAAGGGAAATTAGAGAATTGATTCCATTTACTATAGCACCAAGAACCATAAGATACCTGGGAATAAACCTAACCAAAGTGGTAAAGATCTGTACTCGAGGAACTACAGAACACTCATGAAAGATATCAAAGAAGACACAAAAAGACCATTCCATGCTCTTGGATCGGAAGAATAAGCATTGTTAAAATATCTATACTGCCTAGAGCAATCTATACTTTAAATGTCATTCCGATTAAAATTCCACCAGTATTGAAGATGGCGGAGAAGTAGGAGGCTGAGACGATATCAGCCAGCAGGAGATCAGCTAGATAGCCTATCAAACCATTCCGAACACCTACAAATCCAACAGGAGATCGAAGAGAAGAAAAACAACAATTCTAGGAACAGAAAATCGACCACTTTCTGAAAGGTAGGACCAGCGGAGAAGTGAATCTAACGCGACGGGAACATAGACCCCAGGGGGAGGGGCCGGCTCCCGGCAAGCGGCGGAGCACAAAATCAGAACTTTTAAAAGTTGGCTCCACGGAGGGACATCGCTCCAGAGGCTAAACTGGGGTGAAGACCTCGCGGGGACAGCGTGGACTCAGGTCCCACGGGGTCACAAAAGGATCGGGGGTGTCTGAGTGTCGCAGAGCTCACAGGTATTAGAGCGGGGAAGTCGGCTGCGGAGACAGAGCCGAGATTTCCTAGTGGTCTGTGACACGGATCAGTGCTCTGTGGCACTGGCCGGTGCTCTGTGCGAGGGGTCCCCACAAGATCCGGGGAGACTCCGACCCGGGAGAGCTCAGGGATCTACGCCTGGGGCAAAGACACCTGAGAATCACTACAACAGGCCCCTCCCCCAGAAGATCAAAGAAATCCAGCCAAGACCAAGTTCACTTAACAAGGAGAACAGCGGATTCTTATCTGGACAAAATGACAAGGCGGAAAAACTCACCACAAAAAAAAGAGCAGGAGACAGGACCGAAGGCTAGGGACCTAATCAATACAGACATTGGTAATATGTCAGATCTGGAATTCAGGATGACGATTCTCAAGGTTCTAGCCGGGCCCGAAAAAGGTATGGAAGATATTAGAGAAACCCTGTCAGGAGAAATAAAAACCCTTTCTGGAGAAATAAAAGAACTAAAGTCTAATCAAGTTGAAATCATAAAAGCTATTAATGAGGTCCAATCAAAAATGGAGGCTCTTACTGCTAGGATAAATGAGGCAGAAGACAGAATTAGTGATATAGAAGACCAAATGGCAGGGAATAATGAAGCAGACCAAAAGAGAGGCAATCAACTACTGGACCACGAGGGGAGAATTCGAGAGATAAGTGATGCCATAAGACGAAACAACATTAGAATAATTGGGATTCCAGAAGAAGAAGAAAGAGAAATAGGAGCAGAAGGTATACTGGAGAGGATTATTGTAGAGAATTTCCCTAATATAGCAAGGGGAACAAGCATCAAAATCCAGGA
>ML109946.1:0-26527 GCA_003697995.1 Taxidea taxus jeffersonii
TACTGGAGAAAAACCCTATACATGTAAGGAATGTGGAAAAGGTTGTACCACTCTATCGCACCTAACTCTCCATCAGAGAAGTCATACTGGGGAAAGGCCCTATAAATGTGAAGAATGTGGAAAAGCCTTCAGAAGCAACTCAGACCTTACTGTACATCTGAGGAGGCATACTGGAGAAAAATCCCATAAATGTAATGAATGTGGGGAAGCCTTTAGGAGTAGCTCAAGCCTTACTGTACATAAAAGAACACATCAGGGACGCCTGGGTGGCTCAGTTGGTTAAGCGGCTGCCTTCGGCTCAGGTCATGATTCCAGCGTCCTGGGATCGAGTCCCACATCGGGCTGCTTGCTCGGCAGGGAGCCTGCTCCTCCCTCTGCCTCTGCCTGTCTCTCTGTCTGCCTGTGCTCGCTCTCTATCTCTAACTAATAAATAAATAAATAATCTAAAAAAAAAAAAAGAATACATCAAAGAGAAACTCAGCTAATATAAGGATTAATAAACCATTCATCCAGATTCCAACACCACAAGGAGAATCAAACTGTGCCTTTTATGGACAATTCACCAGAGAAAATACACACTTAAGATTTACTTTATAGGGGGGGTGCCTGGGTGGCTCAGGTGGTTAAGCATGTACCTTCGCTCAGGTCATGATTCCAGGGTCCGGGGATCGAGCCCCACATCAGGCTCCCTGCTCAGCGGAGAGTCTGCTTCTCCCTCTGCCCCTTCCCCTGCTCTTGCTCTCTCTCTCATGCTCTCTCTCCAATAAATAAAGTCTTTTAAAAAGAGAGAGATACTTTAGAAACATAAGAATGTGGTAAAGCATACCGTCATATTAAGTCTTAGAAGTTCTATGAAAATTCACAATAGAGAAAAATAATGGACAACTGAAAATATACATCCAGATTTCATTCTTTGCTCAACAAATCATCTTCAGTGAATTGCCTACATATTTTTTGCCTATTTTTGTATTGGTTTGTCTTTCTTATAAACCTGGAGGTGCTCTTCATGTTTGAAATATTAATCCTTTTTCATGTGTGTTGCAAATTGTTTAATCTAGTGATTGTCTTTATGCTTTTTTATATAGTAAAGGAACTTAACATTTTAATTTTTCACAGTAAGATATTTATATATTCTCCTTTTTAGGTTGTTAATTTTCTCTTTTAAAAAGTTAAAAGGTCTCCTTAATCCCCAATTTGTTTCTAAGATTTTGATTATTTTTTACATTAAAATCTTTAATCCATATGGACTAGATGGCTAGTCATAGATGAGTAAATGGTGATTAATCTCTGAAAGTGTTAAGGAATCTAAGAAGTACTCAGGGAAATGTGAGTTAAAACAACCAATGAAGAACAACAAAATAAAACAACCAATGAGCTATCACTTTGACTTTGTGAATGTGGCAAAAATTAGATCTTTTGCTAGTGGGTTTTGGGAAGCCATCTACTTTTACAAAAAGGTTATATATCAACTTATATTTCCACCAGCAATTCAGCACTATATGTTTTTAAATAAATTTTTAAAATAAAAATACTTTGATCTAGCAGTTTCATGTTGGGAATCTGCCCCCACAGAAATAACATCATCAATGAATAAAAATACAATTACGGCGTTTGGTTGAACTGTTGTTTGTAGAGGCAAAGTAGAAAACCGAGTGGAGACAAAGTGAATGACCAATAGTGGGGGAATGGCGGAATAAATGGAACAGCGTGAGAGTGATTTTTAAAATTAACTATATCTACACTAGTTGATCTCAAGGTATTTCCACAATTTTAATAACTAATTGTTTTATTACAGAGCTTTATTTGTACAGGATTTCATTTTTGTTATATGTGTGTGTGATAAGCATGGAAACAAGTATATGTACCAGAGGAATATATACGAGGCTGTTATTATTGAAGGGAGGGAAGAGAGAAGTGGGGGAAAGGACTGGACTGTGTATATTAAGTGCAGCATGTATGGTATAAAACTCAATGTGGGGCACCTGGGTGGCTCAGTGGGTTAAAGCCGCTGCCTTCGGCTCGGGTCATGATCCCGGGGTCCTGGGATCGAGCCCCGCATCGGGCTCTCTGCTCTGCAGACAGCCTGCTTCCTCCTCTCTCTGCCTCTCTGCCTACTTGTGATCTCTATCAAATAAATAAACAAAATCTTAAAAAAAAAAAACCTCAATGTAAAACTCTATTTGTGTAAACTTTTTAGAACCATGAATGAAAGGATGGTCTCCAAAAAGGTAATGATTGTTTTAGAGTGGTGGAGTATCCAGTATTTTTGTGTTTGTCTGACTTTTGTGCACTTTTCTGTATTTCATGGGTTTTCTTTCCAGTGAGCGTGCAGTATTTACATATCCATTCCTGTTTTTCTTTTCCCAAACTCTTTTACTTGTGGAGGTAATTTACTGAACATCTGTTATATACCAAGAATTACCCTACTACATTGGCAGGGTAGGGCAGTCATGGATCTAAGAAAATGGGAATTGGTTCTGATGCTGCCTAGGTTCCAAAGCAGTTACCCAACACCTCATTCCCCCCAGTCTCTTGGTTCCATTTGGAGGAGGTAGTAATTTCAGACAGAAAACATACCCAACAGTATCTGGAACTTGTGTCCAGGCTATAGATCAGAAGTCTGCAAGCCTCAAGGGAAGTTCTGTCTTCAACATGACACTGAAGAAAAAGGTCACAATGGTGAAGAGTTCCACCTACAGCCTCAACGGAACGTTGTATGATGGATTATAGAAAGGAGAAATCGCCAACAATACCCAGGTCCATAAGTGAAGTCTTGTTAGTCTGGAATTACTATGAGTCCTGGAACAAAAATGAGAACCTAGAAGCTGCAGCACTGATACCAAAAGAAGACCCTAACAGACCGTGGACCTGAATTCCAAAAATGGTGATTTCCAAAAAAGTATGATGAACCTCGGTGGAGGCTGAAGGAAAGAGAATCCAGTGCCCCTCCCACAATGTTAAAACGTATCTGTTTGGAAAGGGGTATTGGACAAATTATAGGCATTCCCTTCCATTACTAGTGAATAATTTGACCCTGTTTAAAATGACCGTTTCTGAGTGACTTTAAAAATTTTTTTTTTAAGATTTTTTATTTATTTGTCAGGGAGAGAGAGCGAGCAAGCACAGGCAGAGGCAGATGGAGAAGCAGGCTCCCCGCCAAGCAAGGAACCCGATATGGGACTCGATCCCAGGACGCTGGGAACATGACCCGAGCCGAAGGCAGCTGCTTAACCAACTGAGCCACCCAGGCGTCCCCTGAGTGACTTTTAATAGTGGAACTTGAGAACTGTTGCCAAGAAACATAACCTCCTTTGGATGTAATATACCAGCTTCTGATTGAAAGTTAAACCTTGAGATACTACCATGAAAGACCGTGCTGTGAAAGGGTTGACAAAACTTGGTGCCTACTCTGTTGGCCGCTCCTTTCTACCTCCTAACCCTCACCACACATAAAACCCTCCTGCCTGCCTTAGAGCCAAGCATTCCAAAAAGAGGAGCGTGGTCAGCACGTTCAAATGACAACTGAAGAGTGTCCACAGGGTTAGGGGATGGCTATGGCACCGGCCTCCTTTATCAGAGCAATGGAGAGGAAAGGTGACAAAGCCTGAATCTAGTGTATGGCAGTATTTCATTATAGGTTTAATTTCTATTTCCTTTGTGGCTAATGATGTTCAGTCTCCTTTTAGGTGCTTTTTGGCTTTTTTTAATATCCTCTTTTTGAAAAGTGCCTTTTTGAGACTTTTGCCCATGTTTTTAAATTTGGAAATTCTTTGTTCACTTGTAGGATTCTTTCTATATTCTAGGTGCAAGGTACTTTTTAGATACTTCCGGTACAAACATCTCTTCATCTCCAGCTTGCCTTAGAAGACTTTTTAATTGGGGCGCCTGGGTGGCTCACTGGGTTAAAGCCTCTGCCTTCAGTTCAGGTCATGGTCTCAAGGTCCTGGGATCGAGCCCCGCATCGGGCTCTCTGCTCAGCAGGGAACCTGCTTTCTCTCTCTCTCTGCCTGCCTCTCTGCCTACTTGTGATCTCTCTGTCAAATAAATATTTTTTTTAAAACTTTAATTTTAATGAACAACTAATCTTTTATGATTAGTGTTTTTTTGTGCCCAGTTTAAGAAATTTTTTCTGATCCAATGTCATAAAGGTACTTACCCACATTCTCTTCTGTATGTGTACTGTTTTACTTTTCACTTTTAGGTCTACAGTCCATCTGAAATTCATTTTTATGTGTGGTGAGGGATAGAGGTCAAATTAATATTTTCCATACAAATATGCAATTTATTCGACATCATTTAATTGAAAAGGTCACCTTTTCCCCTTCCCCTTGTGTTGTAATGATATTCTTATGATAAATCAGATGATCTTATATGGGGGTTTATTTCTAAATTATCCTGTTACTCCACTGAACACCAAATGTTCTTAGGGTAAACAGTCTCAACATCTGGTGATACATGTCTTCTAATTTTGTTCTTGTTCAAAATTGTCACTGCAATTCTAGGTCCTTGGCATTTTCATATACATCTTTGAATGATTTTTTTTAACTGTTCCACATTGAAAAGTTGAGATTTTAATGGGCATTACATCAAATATGTGATTTCGGAAGAATGGACACTTTAATGACATTGAGACTTCCACTCTTTGGGCATGTACACCTTTTCATTAACATACATCTTTTTATTAGCAATTTTTGTATTTTTTCAGTGTAGAAAATTTGAACATTTTTATTTGGTCCTATGTACATGGTGTTCTGATGTTATAATTGCTACTAACTTAGTTTACAGACTCCTGCCAATTTATATCAAATATATACAGTTGATCCTTGAGCAACACGGGTTTGAAGTGTGCAGGTCCACTTATACATGGATTTTTATTTCAAGAAATATATTGGAAATTTTTTTTTAAGATTTGCAACAATTTGAAAAACACAGATGAACCACTAAAAATACTGAAAATTTAAGCAAAGTGTATCCTGAATGCACAAAACATGTAGAAAATAGTCTATTTTGTCAGTACCATAAAATATACACGAATCTATTATACAAAGTTAAAATTTTATCAAAATTTACACAAGCAGACTATACATGACACCGTTCGCACTTGAGACAAATGTAAACAGAAAGATGGAGCAATTAGTGATAATTGTATAAAATTAACTGTAGTACCTCCTGCACTTCTGTAATTTTGTAGCCACCTGCTCTTATGCCTTAAGCTTAAGTGCTGTATCCACGTAAAATGCTAAGTGACACTGTCACTGAGCAGTTCCTCTCTGATAAATTGTATATTGCGGTAAAAAGTCATTTCACACGTGCTCTTCATCATGTTTAGCAAAATACTGTAAACCTCAACACCATGGGACCCATATAAAGTGCCACTAATGACGCTAGAAGTGCTTTGGTTTTTTGTTGTCTTTTTCTCTTTCATCACCTAAAATAAAACGACATTGCTGGCATTGGCTTCCATAGTTCTAACTAAAACTCAATTATACATTCTTTTTTTTTTAAAGATTTTATTTATTTATTGGATGGACACAGCGAGAGAGGGAACAAACGCAGCGGAAGTGGGAGAGGGAGAAGCAGGCTTCTTGGAGAGCAGAGAGCCCGATGCGGGTCTGGATCCCAGGATCCTTGGGATCAAGACCTGAGCCGAAGGCAGACCCTTAACGACTGATCCACCCAGCTGGTCCTAAAAGTCCAACTATACATTCTGTTCTTGTTTTTATCTTTCTATAGCTGCTTTTAAGATTTTTATCCTTGCCCTTGATTTTTATAAGTTTTTCTAAGGATATTTTATTTTAAGGGGCGCCTGGGTGGCTCAGTGGGTTAAAGCCTCTGCCTTCAGCTCAGGTCATGGTCCCAGAGTCCTGGGACCAAGCCCCGAATCAGGCTCTCTGCTCAGCAGGGAGCCTGCTTCCCCCCTCCCTCTACCTGCCTCTCTGCCTACTTGTGATCTCTGTCTGTCAAATACATAAATAAAAGGTTTTTTTAAAAGACATTTTGGGGCGCTTGGGTGGCTCAGTGGGTTAAAGCCTCTGCCTTTGGCTCAGGTCATGGTCCCAGGATCCTGGGATCAAGCCCCGCATCGGGCTCTCTGCTTGGCAGGGAGCCTGCTTCCTCCTCTCTCCCTGCCTTCCTCCTTGCCTCCTTGTGATCTTTGTCAAATAAATAAATAAAATCTTTAAAAAAAAAAGACATTTTAAGTAAAGTACACTGAACTCATGACCCCAAGATCAAGAGTTGCATGCTCTACTGACTGAGCCAGCTAGGTGCCCCATTTTTATGTTTTGAAGTGATGTACTAGGTGTGAAGGTCTTTTTGGTTTACGTTTACATCCTATTTACAATTTTTAGAGCTTCTTGAGACTGTACTAAGACATCTTTCAGCAGTATGAGGAAATTCTCAGCCAGTGTTTCCTTAAATATTGTTTCTGCCCCATTTTCTCCCTCATTCTAGGATTCCAATTGTATGTAACTTAGACCTTTCACATGTTCCAGATACCTTTTAAGGTTTTCTGTATTTCCTAACCTTTTTTTTCTTTCTGTGCACCAATCTGGATACTTTCCATGGACTTGCCTTTCCATTAACCAATATCTCTTCTGCTAGTTTTATTTTGTTTTTATTTTTTTAATCTTACTTAAATTCAGGTAATACATAGTCTATTAGTTTCAGAGAGAGAGCTCAGTGGCTCATCACTTGCATGTAACTTGCACACAGTGCCCACTACATCCCATGCCCTTTTTAATGTCTGTCCATGATCCAGTCACCACATCTCCCCACCCACCTCCGATAGAGCAAATCTCATGCCCTTTTTAATGTCTGTCCATGATCCAGTCACCACATCTCCCCACCCACCTCCGATAGAGCAAATCTCAGTTTGTCTGCTATAGTTAAAAGTCTCTTATAGTTTGTCTCCCTCTCTGATTTCATCTTACTTTATTTTTCCTCCCTTCCCCTATGATCCTGTTTTGTTTCTTAAATTCCACACATGAGTGAAATCATATGGTAATTGTCATTCTCGGATGGACTTTTTTTTTTAAGATTTTATTTATTTATTTGACAGAGAGATCACAAGCAGGCAGAGAGGCAGGCAGAGAGAGAGAGGAAGGGAAGCAGGCTCCCCGCTGAGCAGAGCCCGACGCGGGGCTCGATCCCAGGACCCTGAGATCATGACCTGAGCCGAAGGCAGAGGCTTTAACCCACTGAGCCACCCAGGGGCCCCTCGGATGGACTTACTTTGCATAGCATAACACACTCTAGTTCCATCCGCGTCGTGGCAAATGGTAAGATTTCAATTTTTCGATGACCGAACAATATTCCATTGTATTATTCTGCTGTTTTTAATCTTCCATTAAAACCATCTCTTAAATTCTTAATTTTAATGAGATTTTTTTGTTACTGGAGGGTTTTTTTTTTCTGTCATTATATGGATTCTAGGTATCTGCTGAAATTCTCCAATCTTTTCTCAAATTTCTTAAATCTATTAAAAATATTTACTTTTGGGGGCGCCTGGGTGGCTCAGTGGGTTAAAGCCTCTGCTTTCGGCTCAGGTCATGGTCTCAGGGTCCTGGGATCGAGCCCCGCGTCGGGCTCTCTGCTCCATAGGGAGCCTGCTTACTCCTCTCTCTCTCTGCCTGCCTCTCTGCCTACTTGTGATCTCTGTCTGTCAAATAAATAAATAAAATCTTTAAAAATATATATATTTACTTTGGGACGCCTGGGTGGCTCAGTCGGTTAAGCAGCTGCCTTCGGCTCAGGTCATGATCCCAGGGTCCTGGGATCAAGTTCCACCTCGGGCTCCTTGTCCTGCAGGGAGCCTGCTTCTCTCTCTGCCTCTGCCTGCCACTCTGCCTGTTTGTGCTCTATGACAAATAAATAAATCTTTTTTTAAAAAATTAAAATATTTACTTTAAATTCCCTATTAACTGCAGTAGTTGAATCCCTTCTGGTCTGCTCCTATGTCTGTTGTTTTTCTTGCTATATGGTCAGCTGCTCCTTTTTTCTTTCTGTCTTTAGCATGCCTTCTAATATTCCATTTGATGCCAGACATTATAGATAAAAAAAATTCTATAGATCTCTGAATTACCTTCTTCTAAAGCAGGGGGCTCAAGTTTTATTGTGGCAGACACCTAGAGTACTAATGGATCACCCTGGCCCCACTTAGGATTGACCTTAGGCTTTATCAAAGTTTGTCTATTTCAGTTTTCCCCCTTACCTCTAGAGTCCCTCACTTCTAGAGTCTCAATGGGAACTCTAAGGTTAGGGGCTGATCTTGGGCAATAATCTCCACCTTGGACAGATGGTTGGACAGATGCTGGACATCTGTTGGATGTCCAGTGTTGGACAGATGTTGAAAATATGTTCACTCATTTGGCCTCTCAGGTGCTACTCTCTTATAGGGTTTCTCTTCTTTTCACCATGTATACAGCTCAGGACTCAACTAAATATTTGCAGAAAGTTGTGTGCAAGTTTTTGGACTATTTCCTATAGTATATTGTGCCTCATCTTCCAGTGACACACACCCCTAAACTCGGACAGTAAAAGGGTAATTTTCTGCCTGGGCCCTATAACTAGAAATTGCTCATAGAGGAGGAGCCAGGGAGACATGAAGCTCACGTTTTACACTTTGTTTCTATCAAGGATCTTTTTTTTTTTAAAGATTTTATTTATTTGACAGAGATCACAAGTAGGCAGAGAGGCAGGTAGAGGGAGAGGGGGGAAGCAGGCTCCCTGCTGAGCAGAGAGCCCAATGCGGGGCTTGATCCCAGGACCCTGAGATCATGACCTGAGCCGAAAGCAGAGGCTTAACCCACTGAGCCACCCAGGTGCCCCTCTATCAAGGATCTTAGTTGATGTTGGTCAGCTTCTGGCATTAGTCACCCAACGCTGACAATGATAGGAACATGAATGGATTCTCTGTGGTGGCAGATATGGAAGCTATACATAGCCCAACATCACAGGCTGCCTCTTTCTAAGATTTATTTAGTTACTACAACTGCTGAATATCCAACTTTCCAACAAGAGTCTCCAGGGCCAAATCTCCAATATGGCTACCATTTCACTAGGAAACTGATCAGACACTCTGCAGCAAGTTAGCTATATTGGGCCCTTTCTATTCTAGACAGCATATGCAGCAATGCCTATGACTTGAATCAACCCATACTGTAGGTGTATGTTTGCCTCTCCTGTTCGCAAGGCCTCAGACAAAGCCACCGACTATCTTGGGGTTTATAGAATGCTTGATTCACTGGCATACAGTCCCCTATAACCTTACCTCAAACCAAGGAACCTACTTCATAGCAGAGGAGGTAAAGTAATGTGTGTATCACCATGGGATCCACTGATCTTACCACATAGCACATCCCCCAAAAGCTGCCAGGCTGACAGAGTGATGGAGATGGAATGGCTATTGAAGACACATCTGAGGTGGGAGCCCAAGGCAAGGATGGGATACTATCTTCGGAATTTCAGTGTATATTCTCAATCCATTCCCACTTCTGGTTGTGTTTCCGTAGACAGAACACATGCATTGGGAACCACCGAGTAGAAGCAAGACAGACTTTGCTTGCCATAACTCCCAGAGACTCCATTGAGGAATATATGTTTCAATTGCTCAAACCTGGGTGCTGTAGGCTTGGAAGGCTTGTTCCCCAAGGCAAAACAATTTTTCAGAAAACACATCAATTTTGGGGTACCAGGGTGGCTCCGTGGGTTAAAGCCTCTGCCTTCAGCTCAGGTCTTGATCCCAGGGTCCTGGGATGGAGCCCTGCATCGGGCTCTCTGCTCAGCGGGGAGCCTGCTTCCCCACCCCCACCCCCCGCCTGCCTCTCTGCCTACTTGTGATCTCTCTCTGTCAAATAAATAAATAAAATCTTAAAAAAGAAAAGAAAAGAAAACACATCAATTTTGAGCAACCTTGTTTCCTTGGGGTCATAAAAATCAAATTTTCTGGGGCAAAGTACACGTATTGATAAGGCCCTTTTAAAAATTTTTTTAAATTTATTTTTACAGAGAAAGCACAAGTAGGAGGAGTGCAAGAAGGAGAAGCAGGCTTCCGCTGACCAGGGAGCCCAACACAGGATTTGATCCCAGGACACCAGGATCATAACCCGAGCCGAAGGCAGACACGCAACCGACTGAACCACCCAGGCACCCAGGGCCTTTTTTTTTTTTTTTCCTGATAGGGCCTTTTAATACATATGCCATATGGCTTCCAAAAGCTCTGGACTCTCACCAGTTGTGAATGAGAGAGCTTCCTGCCCACACATTTGCCAACATAGGGCAAGGTCATTCTCATTAATAATTGCTAATTCAGCATTGCCTTCTCTAAGGCAATATTTGGGGATTTTGTATCCCATAGAAATTGGGAAAGGAACCTTACTCTTTCCATAAGGAAGCAAGTTTGGGGGGAATATCAAAATATCTGAGGTAAGCAGGCTTCAAATTTTTGAGAGGGAACTTTCAATTCCTGCCATCCCCTCTGCACCAGAAGTTTCTCCTACTCTGTCCATATAAGCAGAACTCCACACTGTCATTTTAAGTGATATTATTGCCAGAGAAAATACTGATGTTCCATATCCCCAGGCAGTAGGTATCTCAGGAAAACCCATATATACCTAGACATTTGAGAATAGAATTGGTGTGACAATATCACTCTTCCTTTCCTCAGGTGGGAAACTGGACTCTGGACTCATATTTTCTGAGGGAAAAGTCATCTCCCCCAAAGTGGTTTTCTGCAAGGCCAAGGCTCATGGCTTTACAAGGTTGAAGGGAAGGAAATTTGAGTGAATCCAGACCACAGACTTGTGGCCCTTTATCCCTTTCTTATTCTCTGGGCGCTCTCTCTCCAGTGAGTGTAAGTGACCCGCTAAGCCAGTTAAGCAATGAGAAAATGATACATCTCTAACCACTCTGTCCAAGTTGATAGGAGCATGCTCCTAGGGGGTCCCCCCAGAACATTCCTGGAATTCCCACTGTACCAGAGCTGCCTCTGAAATGGAGGGTGATAGTGAGATCACCACTTTCATAGCCACAGAAGCTCTTTGGAGAAGAAAGACACCTTCATGAATCAAAGGATTCTAATCTAATGGCAGGATTTCAGACACAGTTATTTTTTTTAATATTTTATTTATTTATTTTCAGAGAGAGAAAGAGTGAGCACAAGCAGGGGGAGCCACAGGCAGAGGGGGAAGCAGGCTCCCTACTGAGCTGGGAGCCCCATGTGGGACTCAATCCCAGGACCCCGGGATCATGACCTGAGCCGAAGGCAGACCTTAACGACCGAGTCACCCAGGTGCCCCTAAAATCCTTTTTTTAAGAAAGGAAAATTAAATAATCATATCAGTGTGGTGTGTTACTGTTCCATGGGCATATTCTGTTCCATTGATCTATTTGTCAATCCTTATGACAGTACTAATTGTTTGGAGTCTACAAAGTTTCCATCGATAAGAGAAATGGTAACCTGTAGTATATTCATACAATAAAACACTACTCAGCAATAAAAAGGAACAAGAAACTACTAATGTGGATGAAAACATACTGTGTAAAAGAAACCTTGCAAAAGAAAAAAGAAAAAAAAGGACACATAATGTATGATTTCATTTGTTTGAAATTCTAGAACAGGAAACAATAATTTATGGTGGGGGCGTTGCCTGGGTAGCTCAGTCTTAAGCATCCAACTCCTGATTCAGCCCAGGTCATGATCTTAGGTTCTTGGGACCACACTCAGGAGGGAGTCTGCTTCTCTCCCTCTCCCTCTGCCCCTCCCCTGCTGGCATACATGTGCATGCTCTCTCTCTAAAATAAATCATTTTTTTTTTTAAATATATGCTGGGAAAAAATAAGAATGGTCATTCTACTAGGAGTTGGTTTTGGAAATTGACTGGAAAGAACCATGACAGAACTTTCTAGAGTAATGTCAATGCTCTATAGCTTGATAGGGCTTGGGTTGCTCAAGAATATGCTCAAGAATATGCTCAAGAACACTTGGGGGGCACCTGGGGGGCTCAGTGGGTTAAGCCTCTGCCTTCGGCTCAGGTCATGATCCCAGAGTCCTGGGATCGAGCCCCACATCGGGCTCTCTGCTCAGTGGGGAGCCTGCTTCCTCCTCTCTCTGCCTGCTTCTCTGCCTACTTGTGATCTCTATCAACTAAATAAATAAAATCTTTAAAATATATATATATATATGTATATATATACTTGGTAAAACTCAACCAATATACACTTCAGATTTGTGAATTTTATGTTATAAATTTAACCTAAAAGGGGAAAAAAGTTTAAAATGTTAAACTCTAGGTAATGTATTGCTAACCTTACACATAAACCTGCCAGTTATTTTACCAGCAAGAGATGGGTTTATTTAGGAATAGATAAGAATTGCAACCCAGGACCCTCTTTTATAGAGGAAAGGGGGAGCTGGGAAGGGCTGTTATAAATTAAAAGTCCATTGGAGTAAACTGGGAATTCAAAGTATAGGGACTTCTCATTGGCTGGGCTGTTGCCAAGAGGTGGAGCAGGGAGAAATCTTCCTTCCTCCTGCTCTCCCCACCCCGCGCCCCCAATCCGTCCCATTTCATTCTAAATGAGGTTTCCATTTATTAATTTTCACAGTGTATATCCTGAAATATTTAACAGCAAGTGTACTGATGTCTGAAATTTACATTGAAGTCCATCAAAAACTAAGAAGGACCAATGGATGGATAAGTGAATAAATATGTGATAAGGTAAGTAAACAGCAAAATGTTAATAGTAGAATTTAGCTGCATATATAGGAGTCTACTGCAAATATTTCAACTTGGATGTCTGTTGGAAATTTTTCCTAATGAGATGTTAGAAAAAGGATAGCTATGGGTTTGTGTCTTAGCAACAGTGGAATAGCTGGTATCAACTACCCCCATATAATATATATATTATTATATATGTTATATTATATATTATATATTATATATAAAATATAATAAGACACCAGCCAACAATTAATTCAGGGCTATGATTTTTTTTCTTTATTGAGGTATACTTGACAAATAAAATTGTCAGATTATTTATTTATTCATTTATATTTTTTTTTTAAGATTTTTATTTATCTGTTTGACAGAGAGAGATCACAAGTAGGCAGAGAGGCAGGCAGAGAGAGGGAAGCAGGCTCCCTGCTGAGCAGAGAGCCCGATGCGGGACTCGATCCTAGGACCCTGAGATCATGACCCGAGCTGAAGGCAGTGGCTTAACCCACTGAGCCACCCAGGTGCCCTATTCATCTATGTTTTAGAGAGAGAGCATGCATGAGCAGAGGGAAGGGGCAGAGGGAGAAGGAGAGAGAGAATCTTAAACAGGCCCCATGCTCAGCACAGAGCCCAATGCCGTGCTCGGTTTCACGACCCTTGGATCATGACCTGAGCTGAAATCAAGAGTTGGAGGCTTGAGCGACTGAGCCACCCAGGCACCCTTAAAATTGTAAGATATTTAAAGTGTACAGTGTACACATCATGAAAAGATCCTCGAGTTAATAAGCACATCCATCGCTTCACATATTTAACTTTGTGTGTGTGTGAGAGAGAACGTTTAAGATCTAGCCTCTTAGCAAATTTCAATTATATGGTAAGTATTATCAACTATAGTCACCGTGTTATATATCAGTTCCTCCATCCTATCCATCCTAGAACTGAAAGTTTGTATCCTTTTACCCTCTTCTTCGTTTCTCCACCATCCAGCCCCCACAATCACTTTGGGCTGTGAGCGTTGGAAAAAGGGAAGCATAGGAATTGAGCCCACATCCTTCCCGGCTTTCACCCTGGTAACATTTCTTGAACCCGTGGAGAAAGTTGAAGCCCAGAAGAGATCAGCATCTCCCTGGAGAGGGAAAGCAAAGACCAAAGTTTAGGAATTGTGATTTGGATTTAAGAGGCCCAGTGTCCGACAAGGGAGGACTCGAGAGAGGCCACTTTGGAAATATGCATGGAAGATTGCCCTTGAGTCCACAGCCTCCCCTGCACTGCATCTGTAAGAGACTGGGCTCCCAGAAGCCTGGTGGAGAGTAGTTGCTGGGAAGCCTGAGAAGTGGGTGGAGATTCTGGAGGGACACACATGAGGGCACATGATGCAATTGGGGCCCAACCAAAATAAACAGACTTTGCTGAAAACCCTGGGCATTGAGACCCCAGAAAGTCCACAACCAATGAGTAAGGATCACGCTGTTCGAATAAGGGCCATGCCCAAGCAATAAAGACACAACCAAAACAGACACAGCTTAATAAAAACTAAAACCAATATTTGGCCAGATTTGAGGATCCGCTGGTAACTGAACTCTCTGCCAGAATGAAGGTCTTCAGAGGAAGATAACACTTAAAGCTTCTACAATTTGTCTTTATCACCCACATCGCCCAGAGAAATAATTAAGCAAAGTGCACAAAAGAGAAAAAATAGATGAGTGATAATAAAGAAAGAGAATAACAATAAACCCAGAAATGATCCACATAGTGGAGTTCACACTCAAGAGCCTCAAAATTGTTACGATTCATATGTTTTTTAAAAATAGAAGAAGGGACGCCTGGGTGGCTCAGTTGGTTGGGCGGCTGCCTTCTGCTCAGGTCATGATCCCGGCGTCCTGGGATCGAGTCCCACATCGGGCTCCTTGCTCGGCAGAGATCCTGCTTCTCCCTCTGCCTCTGTCTGCCTGTGCTCTCTCTCTCTCTAACAAATAAATAAATAAAATCTTTAAAAAGAAATAAAAATAGAAGAAAAAGATGACTATTTATTTAAAATGTGAGACACAGTATCTCAAAACAAAGTCCACAAAAAATCAAGAGGAATCAAGTATAATATCTGAGATTTATTGGATAAGATTAGCCCCAGAGTTAGCATAGCAGAAAACAGTACATACTAAACGTGGAAATAAGTAAGGAGGTGTGGCACCATAGTAGCTGGGTCAGCTAAGCATCTGACTCTTGATTTTGGCTCAGGTCATGATCTCAGGATCCCGTTGGGCTCTGTGCTTAGCAAGGAGTCTAAGACTTCTCTCCCTCTGCCCCTCCCCGGCTCAGACACACACGTGCATACACTTGTGCTCCCTACAATAACGAAATAAGTCTTAAAAAACATACACACAAGTAAATAGAAAATGCCCAAACTGAATAACAGAGAAGAATAAGAATGGAAAAAGCAAAAAAATCAACTTTGTTGAAAGATAACCCACAAATTCAACAAACTCAGCCATTCCCCCAAATGGTTAAATATAAAGATCAATATAGTTGGTTCATCATGGTCTGCTGCAAATAAAAAGTAGAAAGACACTTTATATTATCAACTAGAAACTGAGGAAGGTAGAAGACAGGTGAATAATGTCTTTTTTTTTTTAGATTTTTAAAATTTTATTTATTTGACAGTGAGCTGACGAGAAGCACAAGTAGGCAGAGCGAGAGGAAGAAGCAGAGAGCCCGACTCGGGGCTCGATCCCAGGACCCTGGGATCATGAGCTGAGCCAAAGTCAGAGACTCAACCGACTGAGCCACCCAGGCACCCTTGGCTATTGCTGTTTTTAAATAAAGCACGTGGAATTCAAGGAAATCTCTGTCAAAACAGTAGCTAAATCCAAGCCAGAGAGCAGACACTTCAGTAAGCACACACAACAAGGAATACAGCCTTTGCCAAAAATAATTTGGAAAAGTCACTAAACAAATCAACTAATACAACCTTTAACAATTAAAAAAAAAAAAAACAGCAAACCCTGTCAAGGGCGAGAATGTGATTTCTACTTGATTTGAAAAAAACTCTATCTGACCTTTGGGTAGAGGTTAACTGTACCAAATCGATTAAAAAAACAAAACACGGTGTATCTCTACAGTGGAATATTATTTGGCAACAAAAGGGAATGAAGTATTGATACAGACTGTGACATGGATGGACCTTGAAAATATTACGTAAAAAGTGCAAGGACGTAGGCTCACATCCCCAGCACGAAGTACTATATAGCTATGGAAAAAGAATTAAGGAAGCTCTCAAAAGACTGATACGGAGTGATTTCCAGGATAAACTAGTGAGTTAAAAAAAAAGGCAACACAAACTGCAAAATAATTATAGTGTGCCATCCTTTATGTAAGGAGATATAAGAAAATAGACATCTGGAGTGCCTGGGTGGCTCAGTGGGTTAAAGCCTCTTCAGCTGAATATGTAATATATAAATAAATGGGAAAGGAAGAGGCAGCTCGTTGTTACAGAAGGATTATGATGACAAATGTAGAAGGAAAAAGGAAATAGAAAATCAGCAGGAGGCAAACACCAGGGTAATCATTGTTGCAGGCAAGATGGATGCTAAGATTAGTAGGGGCAAGTCTGAGGAGGAAACAGGGCATTTGCCTAGTTTCAAAGCATTTACCCCCAAATATTTGTTAAAAATAAAATAAAAATGTTTACAAAGCAGGAAACAGCATTACAGTGGAGAAAGAGCAGAAACCATGTTAACTAAGTGGTCTAAGTGAGCATCATCGGCAGGAACGCCCCCAGCGTGCGGGACTGGAAAGGTCACAGCATCATTTCGCTCGGGTGGGGGCGACTCTGTGAAGGAGAAAGGGAGGGGGAGGGAAGCACCAGCACGTGAAAAGAGACTTTTACAAAAGGGAACTATAGGGTTTAGGGACGCACGCTTAGGTGATAAAACCATAGAGGAAAGCAGTTGGGGGGCGCCTGGGCGGCTCGGTCGGCTGAGCGAGCCACTCGTGATCTCGGCTCAGGGGATGATCTCACAGTCCCGAGTTCAAGTCCCCCGTGTGGGGCCACACGAGGGATGGCGCCTACTCTATCTTAAAAAAAAAAAGAAAGAAAGAAAAGCAAAGCAGAGTAGTGATTATCATAAAGGTGGGGAGGAGGGCGGCTGTGGATCCCGGAGGCTCTGGGGGTGAGTGGTGGGCAGGTCCTGGTTCTTGACCCGGGGGCGGGGGCCAGGGCGTTCCCTCGGTGATGACTCCGAAAGCAAGACCCTGGTGTCGTGGGGTTTTCTGAAACCGTCCTGTTCTTCACAGTCCCCAAGCTCTAGCTGGACACTTGTGACTACCTGGAAAGAAGGAAATGCGGAAACACATCAAAATGCAGCCCAAGAGGGCGCCTGGGTGGCTCAGTTGGTCGGGCAGCTGCGTTCGGCTCAGGTCAAGATCCCGGAGTCGCGGGATCGAGTCCCGCATCGGGCTCCCAGCTCCACGGGGAGTCCGCTTCTCCCTCTGACCTTCTAGCCTCTCATGCTCTCTCTGTCTGTCTCCCAAATAAATAAATCTTTTAAAAAAAATGCAACCCAAGAAATCACGGACTCCCAGTTTTATTACACTCTCTATAATATCCACATTTTCAAAAATGAGGTTTTCGTTTTATACCTGGGGGTGGGAGCAGGGCGCGGGGAGGGGCTTCTGATCATTCTATTTTTATGCTAAGTTCCAAAGTCACTCGGGTTGGGGTTTTTTTTCCCCCCTTTCTTCCTCGGCGGGGACGAGCGTCCTCCCAGCCGCCGGCCTCCAGGGGGCCGGGTCCCCGCCGGGTCCCCAGTGCTGGTGGCCCCTGGAGACAGCAGCCCGGGCGGCTCCGGGGTCCCCGGGGGCCGCCGCGCCCGGCCTGGAGCGCGACTGTCCCCCGCGGGGGCCGAGCGGCCGGACGGGCAGGTGGCGGCGGGGAGCGCCCGCCCTCACGGGGTGCAGCCCTGCGCGCGCGCCCCGGCTCCGTCCGCCCCGCGGCGCCCTCGCCAGGCGCAGGAGCGAGGTAGGGACGCGCCGGAGCGGGGAGGGGGGTTAGGCTGGAAGAGTCTTAAAAGATCAAAAGGCGCCCCTGCCCCGTGACCTCGTGGCGCAATGGTAGCGCGTCTGACTCCAGATCAGAAGGTTGCGTGTTCAAGTCACGTCGGGGTCACGGCCGCCGCTTTTCTCTCCCACGCGAGGAAACGGAAGGCTCAGGTGTCTTGTGATTTCGTCCCCGCGGAGACGCCAAGGGCCCTTCTGCTCCCAACTCCCTTGCGGCGAAGAAGCCAGAGAGAGCTGAGCTTCAGGGGCCGGCGACCTTTTCCCAGTCCTGAAATTGTCCCGAAACCTATAGTTCTAAAAGAATATTTTTCACTCGCCCGTTTTAGTAAAGTTTTCTGGTGTATTTCTGAGTCTTGCTCTTCCGTGTTTTCTTTTTGTGTGTGTGTGTTTTGTTTTGTTCTAGACTTTTTCCAGGAATGCCATTTACCCTTCCATATGGTGGGTAATTACCACCAAGTGGATGGATAATTGGGCTTCTCTGTATTCTGCATCTATAATCTCTCAAACTGTTTCCTGTGTTTTCCTATTTTCCCTGCATTTGGGGATATCTTTGCCCATCAACTGGGATTCCACTTTCTACAGTGTTCAGTCCTGCTCTTTATATAGAGGGCAGTGTAGGGTGCCTGGGTGGCTCAGTGGATTAAGCATCTGCCTTTGGCTAAGGTTATGATGCCAGGGTCTTTGGATCGAGCCCCGCATCAGGCTCTCTGCTGAGCCGGCAGTCAGCTTCTCCCTCTGCTGCTCACCCTGCCTGTGCCCTCTTGCTCATTCTCTCTCTCAAATAGGCAAATAAAATTAAGTAGAGGGTGTCATTATCCCACCACTGTCATTTTGAGTTCCTGTTGTATTCTCCTCTCTTTTAAATTCAGCTGCTTGCTCCATAAAGCTTTCCACATTTCAAAGAGACCATATGTTGGAGAATGCCTCATATTATTTTACATTTTACGGCGGGGCGGGGGGGTCTGAACCCTTTGATCATTTTCAGTGGCATGTTTTTGTTCTGCCAGGAATGATTCTCTTTTCCTGGCTCTGCAGAATTTAAAGCAAAACAAAATCGTTGAGAGCATAGCTCTCAACCCCATTTCCAGAGTTTAGAAGCAGCGACGTTTTTCTCCCCCTTTCCCATGTGGTTCCCTTGTTGTTGTGAACAACCATGAAACCGGGACTAAACGCTATCGATCCCACATTTCAGCGTGAGTTTCAGTTTGAACTTCTGAAATGGATCTTACCTCCACGACTAGGACAGAAAACTCCCTTTCTATGCACTTAAAACTCCTATAATTAACATTTTGATGTGATCCCAAACACTTGGAGATCCCTTCCATTTTTCCACCTTTCAAGAGTCTGACATTCAAAGAATCTATTGTGTACGTATTATAGCCTGAGAATTTGTTCTGGGCAAACTTTATTAGTTTTAAAATTTTAATAATGTCCTTCAAGTTTCTTATGTGAATTTAAATTTTTTTCTTTTCGTTTATTTATAAACCGGATTTTAAAAGGTCTACTTGTGGGGTGCCTGGGTGGCTCAATTGGTTAAGTGTCTGCCTTTGGCCCTCGTTGTGATCTCAGGGTCATGGGATCGAGCCCAGCATTGAGCTCCCTTCTTCCTCTCCCTCTGTTGCTCCCTTTGCTTGTGCTCAGTCTCTCCTGTCACATAAATTAATAAAACCTTTAAAAAAATAAAGAGAAAAGGAAAGGAAACATTAAAGATGGCAGAGCCTTGCACACCACATTTGATACATTTTGTCGCCCCTGTTTTCCCTCCGAGTGAGGGTGTTTCCTTAGCTGCAGCCAGCTGGGCCCTCGGGAACTGCCTCTCTAGCTGGAGAGATGTTCTCTGGACAGAACCTGAGCCAACTGCTTTAAATCTCCAAGGAATCTGATTGGAAACAAATGGAACCCACCGTTTGCTTTCGAGGGCGTTCTAAGCCAGTACAAGTGTGAGATGAAATCGCAAATGACTTTGCTTTTTTTTTTTTTTTTTAAGATTTTTATTTATTTATTTGACAGACAGAGATCACAAGTAGGCAGAGAGACAGGCAGAGAGAGGGTGGGGAAGCAGGCTCCCTGCTGAGTAGAGAGCTGGATGTGGGGCTCCATCCCTGGACCCTGAGATCATGACCTGAGCGGAAGGCAGAAGCTTAACCCACTGAGCCACCCAGGCATCCTGTATCTTTGCTTCTTATAGTTCCTTAAAATACCTATTGTTTTCGGGTTCTCCTTCTCAAGAGGAGGGAGCTAAAGGGGGTGGGGGAGGGGAGGGAGGGTTCCCAGGACCTGTGGGATCACCGTGATCACAGTGATTACGGCATCCGCCCTGTGTAATAGTCAAGTCTCTGAACACGAATTCACGCCAGGGTCCCACCGTGGGGTCTCACCGCTGTCCTCCCCTGTGCTCCCCTCATGCTCTCTCCCTACAGAGGACTCACGCCAGCACCTGATGCTGGGTTGATGGACACTTCTTCTGAAAGATCTCCTTCCCCACTAGACCTGGACACCCTCTTCCCTCTCCTGCCCCCCACCAAGCACCACAGCCCTAGGCAATTGCACCCACCAGTGCGGTTAGTTAAGGAAGTTTTCCCACCCCAAACCTGGTCTTGGGGGCAAAAAGGCAACACTCGAACTCAGTTCAAGACAGCCTTCATAGAGCTTGGAACAAGGCAGAGTCATTTTGGGAACGAGACTGGTTTTTGATCAATGTATGACCCAGTACATAGCCCAGAGTCCTGGGGGAACCGACTGGGCCTCAAATGCTTGAGCACCTCCAGGGGCCACTCTGAAGGCCAAGGGGAGCATGCTCGTGGTTCCCAGTAGAGATGTCATCGTCGGAGAAGGAAAAAGTCCCTCTCCTCACCTGGGGACTCACGGTCAGAAACTCAGCCCCCGCCTGCCTTTCTCGATTCTCAGCCAGAGCCAGTTTGAGCACTAAGTGGGCAAAGCTGAGCCAGGATGTTGCCTTACAGTTCCCAGACATGCCAACCAGAGATCCCCAAAGCCTCATCTGAGCGAGCACTGCCCTCCTGAGGGTCACAATTCAGAAGGCTTTGGCTGCTGATGCTCATAAAGAACACATGAATATCCCCATTTTACAGAAAAGAAAATGAAAATAGTTTCCTGCCTTCAGGTTCTCTGTTGTCAGAGGTATTATTCGACCGGGGAGTTGGGTAGGTGAAGACAAAGGGGGTGTTCTGAAGGGCTGTCACGATAAAGAGGACTGTCAGGATACTGGAGGTCTGGTTATTGTCCAGCCAAGGTTGTTTTCCCCTCTGATGAGGCACTAACATGAAGACAGTTGGGAGTTTCCTGGTGGAATGTCACATTCCTCCTATCAAGCGTCCTTGTCAATGAGCTTTAGGTTTAGAAGAAATTTAACTTTATTTACATTTTTTTTTTTCTACTTCAGCGTCCTTCAGTTTTATGGGGGGGAGGACGATGTTGGGGCTTTAAGAACTGAGTTACTACTGGTCTATGGAAGTTAGGCTATTGATAAGATAGCTTCTTTGTTGTTAGCAGGATTGTGATCTCGACAACTATTTGTTTTCCTTTTAGGGCAGCCAGGAGTGCCTGAGGAATGTCACACAGGTCGCCGAGGTGGGGGAGGGGTGGCGAGGGGATGTAAGGTCCAGCTTTTGCTTTGTCCTCAGCCAGCGTTCTGCTCCCTCGTCAACCCCAAATTCTAGGAGACCCTGACACACCTCGCATTTAGATGCCTACAGACCAAGAGACCGTTCTCAAATTTCTCAGACTGAACTGTTTCTGGTTTGGTGCATGAACGCTGGTTCTCTAATGTCCTTCCAGATGCTGGATGATGCTCGGGAGTCCCCCCTACGCTACCCCTCCCCCCACTACCGTATGTCACTCGGGCCCTCTGAGCTCAGCTGACCGCAGTCATCCTGGCTGCCCCCCATGAAGGAATCAGACAATGTCAGTGTCTCGGTCCTAACCCCCAGCTCTGTCCCCATGGATTCAGATTTCTGCCCAAGTCGCTGTGGGATTTCCTTTAAGACTCACCCAGAGTCTCGGGATTCGGGGACTCCCATAGTGCAAGCCCAGGTCTAGGATCCCTAGCACAGGGAGTCCTCCCGCGGACCCAGGTCATAGTGCCACTGTGGTGTTCCCACAGTTCCCTAAGGGCAGCAAGTTCATAAAACACGGGGTGAAGAAGGGGTTCGGGGGGCATTAAGTTGGCACCCCCTGATGCCTTAGTGAAGTAACAGGTGAAATCCTGCCCCATTGGCAGGAACACCCTGCATTTCATCGTTGGTATATGTGAGGTCTTTGTAAACTATAGTCCCTCCCTAATACATTAAGAATTTCATAAACTGGGGCGCCTGGGTGGCTCAGTGGGTTCAACGGTTAAGCATCTGCCTTGGACTCAGGTCATGATCTCAGGGTCTTGGGAGAAGCCCGAGTTTGACTCCCTGCTCCCGGGGAAGTCTGCTTCTCCTTCTCCTTCTCCCTCTGCCCCTCCCCCTGCTCATGCCCTCTCTCTCTCTCTGTCTCTCAAAAATAAATAAATAAAATCTTAAAGAAAAAAAAAAAAAGGCTTACAGAAACCACACGGGTGAACTGATGACTGTGTACCGCAGTAAGAAGCAGGATTAAGTCAGCCCTTTGAAGCTGAGGGGCACCAAAGAGGAGGGGAAAAAAACCCTAACAATTAGTATTGATTGAGACTATGTTCATGAAGATTTTACACGCATTTGCTTATTTAATCCTCAAAGTGAACCTGCAACTTGGGGATTAGCTACCCATTTCCAAACGAGGTGGACACAGTTCAGAGAGGTTTAGGAACAGAACTACATGGCTAAATTATGAGGTGGCTAGAATTAGGATCTCTCTGCCTTTTTCTGGAGCTCAAATCCTAAACACATGCGTCTTCACGGTATACATCTGACCCAGGTTATGCTGGGTTTTCACTTCTCCCGTCCATCATCTAAGATCCCTTCCACTTTCCATAACCTCCTTCCAGCTTATTCCCACAATCACGGGTTCTCTATGTGGGAACTCCCAAGGCAGCCACTTCTCACGAAGGAGCCCCCTACTTCTTATTTTTTTTAAGGTTTCATTTACTTATAAATGACAGAGAGAGGGAGAGAGAGAACAAGCAGGGGGAGCAGCAGAGGGAGAGGGAGAAACGGGCTCTCCTCGAGCCTGAGGCGGGGCTCAATCCGAGGACCCTGGGATCAAGACCTGAGCCTAAGGGGATATCGGATGCTTAACAGACCGAGCCCCCCAGACCCCCCCTCCCTGATCTCCTTTTGAGATCGTCCTATTTTCTGGGGTCCTCGGACATCTCAGGTTCCCATCTCCAGGCTACCCTAAACACTTCTTGCCAGTGTCTTCTGCAAGCTCTCCCTCAAAAGGACTAGTCGAACCCTTCAGACATTGCCCTACACCTGTGCTCTCTTCTGACCTTACAGGGTCAAGCTTCCTCCCTGGCGTAAATGTCAAGTCCTCAAACAATGTCACGGTTGGTATTGAAACCTAAAAGATAATGTTCCTGGGGCACCTGGGGGCCTCAGTGGGTTAAAGCCTCTGCCTTTGGCTCAGGTCATGATCTCAGGGTCCTGGGATCGAGCCCCGCATCAGGCTCTCTGCTCAGCGGGGAGCCTGCTTCCCCCTCTCTCTATGTCTGCCTCTCTGCTTCCTTGTGATCTCTCTCTCTCTGTCAAATAAATAAATAAAATCTTTAACAAATAAATAAATAAATAAAATCTTTTAAAAAATAAACACAAATAAAAGGTAATGTTTCAATCTCCAAACACTAGTTGATAAGTGTTGCCAACCTCTTTTTCCCATTAGGAAGAGGACTTAATAATGTAATTTCTACCCACCACGTGTCGCCATCTCAGGTGAGAACGAGATCAGGTAAGAAGCCTGTTCTGAAGGTTATTCATTGATGAGTGTGCTTCCATTCAAGCCGGGAGGGCCCATTCATAATCCGTTTCCTTTTGGTATATGCTGAACTTAACATAATGTGATTTTTTTAACACGCCGCCTTTGCAATGTTTCAATCCGTTTCCAACCACCGCCGCGTTCCAGGCCCTGCTCGGTTCCCCTGCGGCCCCGGGGCTCCCATGGGACACGCCCGCTCCCTCCGCTGCATTTTGCAAACACTCCCTCGCTGCAAACTCCCGGATGAACCCCTGCTGTTGCAAAGCAAGCCTTGATAAGACATTACACGGGGAAGTAAATTATAGGACGCATGGGGACACTCCAGACAATAAAAGCTCCTGCATTCGCTATTTAAAAGAAAGGTGCCTGGAGACGCAGCGGACAAAGCCCCCTGCTGGGCCGCGGGGGCTGGGGACCCCCAGCGCTTTCCTCCCGGCCCCCCCGGGCTCCAAGCCAGGTCCCAGACACAACAACGTGCAGACGCTACGTGGATCAGAAAGGGCAGGTTCGCGCGCCCTCTTGTGGTCATTAGGCGCAGTGCACGGAGCGTTGCGTTTTGCAGCGTTGGCGTGTGCCCCCTGCTGGCCGTCTGCTGAATCACTGGAACCGAATTTTGCATTTCCCCTGGATTACCTCACTTGCGGGTGTGCTTTGCTCACACTATTCTCTTATAATCCCTTTTCTTTTTGAAAGGCAGGTAGCAGTGTTTCCGATTTTACTCCTTTGTGTCTTCCCTCTTTTTTCTTTGGTCTGTCAAGGTAAAAATTGTCCATTTTGTTGATCTTTTCAAACGTTTGATTTTGTGGATTTTATCTACTATTTTCCTACTCTCTATTTCACTGATCTCCCTTTAATCTTTATTATTTCCTTCTTTCTTCTAACTTTGGGTTTGTTACTTTTCTAATTCCTTAACGTGTAAATTAACACTTTGACTTGAGGGCACCTGAGTGGCTCAGTCAGTTAAGCAAATAACCTTTGGCTTAGGTCATGATCTCAGGGTCCTGGGATGCAGTCCTGCATCCGGCTTCCTGCTCAGTGGAGAGTCTGCTTCTCCCTCTCCTGCTCTCTAAAATCTTTCTTTAAAAAATTAAAAAGATGTTGATTCGAGAGCTTTCTTGAATATATAGAATCCATAACCAAATAAAAAGATGTTCAGCATCATTTGCCATTAGAGAAAAATTAAAAAGACAATGAGATATCACTGCACATCCATCGGAAAGGCTAAAATTACGAAGTCACCACCCCCCGAGCTGGCAAGGAGGCGAAGAAACTGGATCACTCACACGCTGCTGGCGGGAGTGTAATATGGTGCAGCCACTATGGGAAACAGCTTGGCAATTTCTTGAAAACGAAACATGCAACTATCATTGAATGCAGTAGTTACACTTCTGGGAAGTTGTTCAGAGAAAAGACATTAAAGTTCACACACACACAAAAAGGAAAAACGTATACTCAGTTTTTTTATATCCGTTTTATTTGTAATCCCCAAGAACTGGAAACAACATAAACGTCCATTTGTAGGTGATTGACAGACATCCATCCTGATGGGACACTACTCAGCAACGAAAACAGATGAAAATGGACACAAGCAACAACCCTGGGTGAATCTCCAGAGACTTATCCTGAGGGAAGAAAGGCCAATCGCAAATGATTACACACTGTATGACTCAGTTTATGTAGAATTTATGAAATGATAGGGACATAGCAATGGGAGAACAAATTAGCGGTGGGCAGCAGTAAAGGTGGGAGAGGTAGGAGGGAAGTGGGTGTGGCAGGAGGGAAGTGGGTGTGGCAGGAGGGAAGTGGGTGTGGCAGGAGGGAAGTGGGTGTGGCAGGAGGGAAGTGGGTGTGGCAATGAAAGGACACCTGTGGGTTCCTTGTACCATGTTAACGTTCTATATCCTGATTGTATCACTGTCTGTCTCCCCACTGCCATCTTGAATTATAGTTTTGGAGGATGTTAATATTGGGAGAACTGGGTAAAAGATGCACAGGATGGGGGCGCCTAGGTGGCTCAGTGGGTTAAGCCTCTGCCTTCAACTCAGGTCATGATCTCAGGGTCCTGGGATCGAGCCACGCAATGGGCTCTCTGCTCAGCGGGGAGCCTGCTTCACCCTCTTTCTCTGCCTGCCTCTCTGCCTACTTGTGATCTTTCTCTCTGTCAAATAAATAAGTAAAATCTTTAAAGAAAAAAAAAGATGCACAGGATCTCTCTAATTTTTTTTTTTTTTACAACTGGGTGTGATATAAAGGACACAAATAGAAACAACACAAATGTCTAGCGGTAAGGTAATTGCTTATTTAGGTATTTACGCTTATTTACCTCCTCAGTAAGGTGTCTTTGCTTATGCATACACCTGAAAAATTCTAAAGGAAAATACATAAAAATAATTAGAATGGCATGACTATTGGTGATTTCTACTTTTTATTTCAATTTTTTTGGAAGTAGCTCTATGTGGGACTCAAACTCACAACCCACAGATCAAGAGTCACTTGATCTATGGACTGAGCGAGCCAGGAGCCCCTTGATTTCACTTTTAAAATTATCACCAAATTTAGGGGTGCCTGGGTGGCTCAGTCGGTTAAGTGTCTGCCTTCAGCTCAGGTCATGACCCTGGGGTCCTGGGATCGAGCCCTACGTTGGGGTCGATGCTTCTCCCTCTCCCCATGCTGCTGCCCCTGCCTGCCTGTGCTCTCTCTGTCTCTCTCTCTCTCTCAAATACATAATTTTTTAAAAATTTAAATTAACACCAAATTTAATGAGTTTCACTAATGCAAACAACCTTTACTCATTGTGATTTTGCAAAAGAAGAAGAAGGAGGAGGAGGCAGAAGAAGAAGAGGAAGAGGAAGAAGGAGAAG
>ML109946.1:26537-84852 GCA_003697995.1 Taxidea taxus jeffersonii
GAAGAGGAAGAGGAAGAAGGAGAAGGAGAAGAAGAAGGAGGAGGAGGCGGAAGAAGAAGAGGAAGAAGGAGAAGAAGGAGGAGGAGGAGAAGGAGAAGAGGAAGAGGAAGAAGGAGAGGAAGGAGGAGGAGGAGGAGGAGGAAGAAGAAGAAGAGAAGAAAATGCTGAAAAGACAAACCAGGAATTGAGAACCCTTGCCAGGGGAGCTGGATATCTCCCACGCTGTTGGTGAGAATGCAAAATAATACAACCCCTTCGGGAAATGGTTTTACAGCGTCTTAAAAAGTTGAACATACACTCAGTCTATGATCTGGCATTCCAGACCTAGGTATTAACGGAGAGAAATGAAAGTGTGTGCCCACACAGTGACTTTTTCGGGCACGTCCATAGCAATTGTATTTCAAACACACAACAACTGGGAACAACTCCCATTCGCACGAACAAATGGTAACATGCGATGCCATCTAGGCCAAATCGCTGACATCCATCGGAACAAAGAGATGGGTCTCAAAATGTTATGTGGGGTGAAAGAGGCGAAGAAGAAAATAGTACATACTATACGGTTACATCTGCTTTTTTACACTTGATCTTAACAAAAAGGCCAAGAAGTGATATCGAGCTACTTTTAAAATTCTAGTAAATGCAAATTAATCAAGAGTGATGGAAGATGAGTGGTTTCTTGGGAAAGAGGGAAAGACACGGGGACAGAAAGGGACTACAAAGATGCTTATATAAAGGAGAAGTCAAATAATTGTTCTCTAACAAAAGACAAGATGAAGAAAGAGAAAAAATTTTATAGTTTTTTAATTTAATATTTAAGAATATCAGACCCCTGGGTGCCCTCCCCTAAGTAGTGGGGGAACTTGCTGAGCCCCACCAGGGGGGCCTGAACTTCCCACAGGCACTTCCTTTCCCACAGTTGTGGGCACTTGGAGGGATTTTCTGTAAACGGGAGTGTTGCTATCTGAGCTGACTTTAGAACTCAGTGTTTGTGAAGCAGCAAAATGCAGCCTTTCCTAGAAAAACAAATTTCAACGCCATGACTGCTGGGGTCACTGCACAGACAGGGGCTGGGAGCACTAAGGATATCTTAATTCTTTCCCTTTCCTGTTTCAGGCTGAGTCTGTTAGCCCCTGGATCTTGATTATACCCCCCCCCGCCCATGGCTGTACCCAACTGGAGAGGGATGATGGGTTCACACCCCAACCTGGATGCTGACCTTGCCACTGCTGCTGTGTGGCCATGGGAAAGTTCTCAACCTCTCTGGGCCTCCTGTGTAAAATGGGGGTGGGGGATCATTCCACCTACATTGCAGGGTTGATGACAGAATAGGAAAAAAAAAAAACAGGAGTGAGGATTTGGCAGAGGCACAAATTCTACCACCTAATCGAGCCCAGTTAAAGTCTCTGCACTGCACCCAGGTTGATACTGATAACCCAATATATTAAAACACAGTTTTGCTTCTCAGTTGCCATTGACAGGGGCAGAGAAACTGAAGCTATAAAAAAGGGATCTCTCTCGGGACACCTGGGTGGCTCAGTTGGTTAAGCAGCTGCCTTCGGCTCAGGTCATGATCCCAGGGTCCTGGGATCGAGTCCCACATCGGGCTCCTTGCCTGGCAGAGAGCCTGCTTCTCTCCCTCTGCCTCTGCCTGCCACTCTGTCTGCCTGTGCTCACTCTCACTCTCTCTCTCTCTCTAACAAATAAATAAATAAAAATCTTAAAATAAAAAAAAAAAGGGATCTCTCCTGCATTGGAGGGCAGGAGGCCAAGCCTCGGAGTCCTAGGAGAGGAGCAGGGCTGGAGAAGCCTCACTGGTTCACCCACGTTCAGGGTTGCAATATTTCCATTTTCCATCATGACAGTTGGGAATTTTCCAGCACCCCCTGGGTTTTAAAAATTTGCTACCTAAGTATTTTAGCAACTGCTCTGACCCTTCCTTTTTTTTTTTTTTTTAACTTTATTTATTTATTTATTTGAAAGAGAGAGAGAATGAGAGAGAGAGAGTGTGTGTTAGAGAGAGCATGAGAGGGAAAGGGGCAGAGGAGAAGCAGACTCCCCACTGAGCAGGGATCCTGATGCAGGACTCCATTCCAGGACTCCAGGATCATGACCTGAGCCGAAGACAGTTGCTTAACCAACTGAGCCACCCAGGCGCTCTCTGGTCCTTCTTTTAATCAGTGCAAGTAATTTACCTCCCCTTTCAACTGAAGACATGATGACCAGGTGTGAAGATTCCAAGGCCACTCCGTTTGTATAGTATAAGTAAAAACAGAACAGGGCTATGGGCGAGGTAGTACTGCAGGGTTCAAGGCTGGGCTCTGCCCCTAACCACTGGAGGCCTTGGTTAAGTCACCTTATCTCTCTCAGTGTCCCTTTCCTCATCTGTAAATGGGACAATGCCCTCAGCCTACAGCTTGGAAGAAAATGCATGGACTGAATCAGTCCCCTTACTGTGTAGACCTCACACCTCTGCAGAGGAGGGGAAACGGTTTGTGTCCATGTAGCCTCACCTCCCTGGTCTCTCGCTTCCCCTCTGGGAGGTGGCCTTGGGCCCTGGGGCTCCTGGGAGATGGGCTAAGGCTGCGTCCCATTCCTAGCGGACCTCCATGCAATCACATCCTAGGAAGTCTCCGCTGAAGTGCGTGCACAGATTCCCTGAAGACAAACACTACAGAGCAGAGGGACTTTAGACTTCCCGTTGGGGAAACACTGCCGTCCTATGAGACAGTTAGGGCTCAGGGGGACGAGCCCTAAGCGGCAAACATCAGCGACGCGGGGCGCTCCCCCGAGGCTGCTCCAGCTAAGCCGCATCTTCCAGAACACAAGCGGCTTGCGGACAGGCCCCCAGCGCAGGCCAACCCCAAAACGCAGGACCCGGCTCCAAAAACCACCAATGAGCTGCCTGAGCGGCCTGGCCATCTCACCCAATCAGGGCGAGACCCTTCTGACCAATCAGGACGAGGCCCTTCCAGCCAATCAGGATGAGGCATTCCCCCCTTCCCTTATTAGCATATTGGACTCCTGGGGGGAACCCGGGCGGGAACTTTCTCCATATAAGCGGAACGTTAGTTCTGTGTCTCCTGCAGCTTAGAGCTGTAGCCCCGATAAGGTCTTGCCTGTGCCTTTGATTTGGGGGCGGGGGGGGGCAGCCTAGTTTCTGTCGTTGGTCACAGGAACGAGACTTCGGTAAGGCTACCCTATTTTTTTTTTTTTAAGATTTTATTTATTTCACAGACAGAGATCACAAGTAGGCAGAGAGGCAGGCAGAGAGAGAGGAGAGAAGCAGGCTCCCCGCTGAGCAGAGAGCCTGATGTGGGGCTCGATCCCAGGACCCTGGGATCATGACCTGAGCTGAAGGCAGAGGCTTTAACCCACTGAGCCACCCAGGCGCCCCAGGTAAGGCTACCCTAAAACGTTTCTGTTCATAGCCTTTGTGTGAGGGTGGGAAGGTTTGGGTTATAATTTCTCTGTGTTGTGCTGATGAACCAAATGGCTCATTAAAATGCCATACAAGCTTTGCTCTCCATTATTTAAATAATCCCTTTAAAAAAAAAAAAAAGATTTTAGGGGCGCCTGGGTGGCTCAGTGGGTTAAAGCCTCTGCCTTCGGCTCGGGTCATGATCCCAGGGTTCTGGGATCGAGCCCCGCATCGGGCTCTTTGCTCTGCATGGGGCCTGCTTCCTCCTCTCTCTCTGCCTGCCTCTCTGACTACTTGTGATCTCTGTCTGTCAAATAAATAAATAAAATCTTTTTTTAAAAATTTAAAAAAATAAGATTTTATTCGGGTGCCTGGGTGGCTCAGTGGGTTAAGGCCTCTGCCTTCGGCTCAGGTCATGATCCCAGGCTCCTGGGATCAAGCCCCACATCGGGCTCTCTGCTCAGCAGGGAACCTGCTTCCTGCCTCTCTGTGATCTCTGTCTGTCAAATAAATAAATAAAATCTTAAAAAAAAAAAAGATTTTATTTACTTGAGAGAGAGATAGCAAGAGAGAAAACGAGGTGGGAGGCGGAGGGAGCCCGATGTGAGGCTCCATCCCAGAACCCTGGGATCATGACCTGAGCTGAAGGCAGACACTTCACCAACGAAGCCACCCAGACTCCCCTATTTAAATAATTTTTATTTTTTTAAATAATTTTAATGCTTTTTAAAATCCTTGTCCAATTTTCTCGATCAAGTGTTTGCCCAAACAGTGTTTTATTCATGTGTTCCTAGGTTCCTATTTTTGTTTTCATTTTTTTAACTTTCTCTTTGGATATAAGGATTGCAATTCTTTCCTAGGAAAAGAGAATGAGAAAAAAAATATGCCTGAGTATCTAGGAAGGCATTAGCAAGATATTATGCAGTGTAAAGTTTGCAAGAATAAGGATAGTACAAGGAATACTAATATAAGCTTTACCCAGATCCATTCATTTGTAATATTTTTGTCCTTTTTTTTTTCTTCTTTTTTTAAATGTAGGCTTCACACGAGCAGAGCCCAATGCAGGGCTTGAACTCACGACCCGAGATCAAGACCTGAGCCCAGATCAAGAGTTGGACACAACTGACTGACCACTCAGGTGCCCCTATTTTTTTCCATTTTCTTTGTTATTTGTATCTGTTTAATTTCTCCTTCAAGATGTAGATACAGACACACACACTCACAATATTGTCCTTTGAATTATTTGAGGTTATGTTATATATGGTCTGGACTTGAACCCCTAAATACGTAGGAGAGATTTCCCTAACTGTTGAGATACTCTCTCACATTAAGTTCTGCAACTTTAGTCTCCCTACACTGGTTTCATCTGTTCTGCTGCCTCTTGTGTAATTTGTTGAATAACTTGAAAGTCCTTTTTGCCTCCCAGTTACAGAATCTAGTCTGTAGTCAGTTGTGCCAGTTAATTACAAAGTGACCTTTACCTTCCTTTAATCTGGAACATTTTCGTGTCTTTCTCTGTGGTGTGTGATACTGGCATTTTGCTAGAATTCCCCACACTCCTCATTATGTAAAAGAACATTCCGCAGCAATCTATCATTTTCTCACCCTTAGATTCAAGTTATTCTCTCCTCAGCTGAAATACCAGATAATCATATCCTGTTCAGGGTTTCCTATTTGGAGGCACAGATGAGCCATCCATCCCCCACTGGATGTCGATTTTTTTTTTTTTTTTTAAAGAGACAGCGAGAGAGGGAACACAAGCAGGGGAAGCAGGAGAGGGAGAAGCAGGCTTCCCGAGGAGCAGGGAGCCCGATGTGAGGCTCCATCCCAAGACCCTGAGATCACGACCCGAGCTGAAGGCAGAGACTTAACCCACTGAGCCACCCAGGCGCCCCTGGATGTCGATTTTGATCAACCCATCGAGCTTTGATCGATTTCTAGAATACTAATCACTGTTTGCCTCCCTGTGACTGTGGGGAAACGCACAAACAACAGCCATCTGAGAACCAGGAAGCAGGTTCTTCCTCAAAGGGCATCAAATCTGCAGGTGCCTTGATCTTGGAATTCCAGCCTCCACAACTGTGAAAAGTAAATATGTTCCTTACCAGACCCCCAGCGCTGGAGTTGGAAAACCAGCATTTTGCCACCATTATAGTAAAGATATTGCCTGATCTTTCTTCACTGCGATGGTGGCTTCCAGACCAGCCATTCCAATGCTGTCAAGTCTAGTGGGTCAGATGGTCCCAGTGGCTGCCACTGAGCCTTTTCCCCGCCCCGTGCTCTACTCAGAGCTGACAGCCTTCTGTTCCATGTAGTAGATGGGTTGGAACAGCTTGCCCAGTGGGGATAGTGGGGACAGTCCGCTTTCAGATGCATGAAAGTCCTATAGGTATTGTGTTTCCCTCTTAAGAGATGAGAGTGTGAGATAAAATAATCTGTCCTTTCTTTTTTATTTTAAGATTTTATTTATTTATTTGACAGAGAGAGATCACAGGTAGGCAGAGGGGGGGGGGGAAGCAGGCTCCCCACTGAGCATAAAGCCCGATGTAGGGCTCAATCCCGGGACCCTGAGATCATGACCTGAGCCGAAGGCAGATGCTTAACCCACTGAGCCACCCAGGCGCCCTAATCTGTCCTTTTGTTGGAGGGAATTCCTGACATGTCCCAAACCCCCAATTTGACCCCCCAAAATTTTACCTCTGTGGCAGTCCCCTGAAACTTTGTAGGATTGATCACCCTCTGTGGTGTTTGTGTCACCAAGGCCTCCAACGTGCCTGTCCCTTCTTGCTCATCTAGCAGAAGAACACATTTGCCAGAACCATGGCTGAGCGTCATGTACTTGTTGCTGTCTTAGTCCGTTCTAGCAAAGCAATCGGAGGGACTTTTTTTTACTCCATAAATGTACATTATACATTTATAAAAGATATGATCATCCATGGTCATCCTCAGATCCGTCCGGCTTTTGGAGGGGGCTGACTATTGAATTAAGTGGGAATAGGATGAGGACCTCACTGTCTACCCTTTAGGTGATTAAGAGAGGCTCGGATCTCTGCCATTCCTTCTGGGAAGTGATGCTCTTTCTGATTTCTGTCTTAGCCAGGGGTGGGGTAGGGAGGCAAGTTTCAGAGCATCCCACTTGGTCTTCCCAATTTGTAGAGCTCTTACCCTACAGGCCAGGGAGTTGAGCTGACTTGCCGACTACGAGTATATTTACTCCAGTTACATACTCAGTGCTTTGAGGAACTGCTGCTGGATGGGACAGTGAGTCCCGGGGACCTGCTATGGGGCAAGGGAGCCGTCTCTTAGCTGACTGACTCCCGTGTTCCTGCATTCTGACACAGAGCTCCTCCTGGTGCCTCCTAAGCCTCTTGATCACCCATCCTTTATCTTCATGTGATTGCGTGGACTGAGCGCCTGCCCCCCTTGTCTGCCCAGGTGTCGCACGCCCGGAGAGGCACCACCCTATTGTGTCCACAGCCCTAGCAAGATAACACACGCCCTCCTCTCTGCCCCGCTTCCATCCGCCTTGCCGTTACTGCTTATTATGCCCACTGAGCTCACCGTGTTTCTGAAGGTCAAGGTCCGCCCTCAGGAAGCCCAGTTCTGTAACAAATCCCCTGTTGTCAGCCTTAGCCTGCACAGACAGCCGCCCCTGAGCTTCCCGGTGATACGGCTGCCCGCCTCCACCGGCACAGTCTTGGTCTCAACAGAGAGGACCTTACAGGCCTTCCAGTGAAGCAGTCAGCTGGTACATGTTCCGGCCTTGCGTAAACCCTTCTTTCCCCTTTGCCAGAGCGATTCTGGCATTTCTGCTCAGTGTGGGGCCGTCTCTTTCTCCTGCTCTCCAAGAGTCCTTCCAGCAACCTGTGAACACCAACCATCTCCTTGCATCCGTGCAAGGTATTTAAGCCCTGTTCCACAGGTGTGTGCTTTTTCTTTTCCTTTTCTTTTTTTAATAACAAAGCAGCATTTTATTTTTTTTTAATTGAGATGCAATCTGCTTGAGATTCTCTCTCCCTCAGCCCCTGTGTATGCTCCCTCTCTCTCTCAAATAAACAAATTTTTTTAAAGATTTTATTTATTTGTTTGATAGACAGAGATCAAAAGTAGGCAGAGAGGCAGAGAGAGAGAGGAGGAAGCAGGCTGTCCCCAGAGCAGAGAGCCCGATGCGGGGCTCGATCCCAGGACCCTGGGATCATGACCCGAGCCGAAGGCAGCGGCTTTAACCCACTGAGCCACCCAGACGCCCCATAAATCTTTTTTTTTTTATTATTTCTTATTTCTTTGACAGAGACATCGAGAGAGGGAACACAGGCAAGGGGAGTGGTAGAAGGAGAAGCAGGCTTCCTGCTGAGCAGGGAGCCCGATGTGGGGCTCAATCCCAGTACCCCGGGGATCATGACCTGAGCCAAAGGCAGATGCTTAACAACTGAGCCACCCAGGCACCCCTGGATATCGATCCTTTATCGGATCTATGATTTGCCAGTGTTTTCTCCCATTCACTACATTGACTTTCCATTTTGCCGATGGTTTCTTTGCTGGGGCAGAAGAAGCTTCTGAGATTTATGTCGTCTTATTTGTTTGTTTTTCCTTTTTTTTGCCTTTATTTTGGTATCAAATAAAAAAAAAAATCATTGCCAAGACCACTGTCGAAGGATTTAACTGTCTTTGTTTTCTCCTAGGCGTTTTGTGGTACCAGGTCTTATGTTCATGTCTTTAATCCATGTTGAGTTAATTTTTGCGTATGGTGTAGGACAGTGGTCTACTTCTTTTCTTTTGCATGTGGCTGTTCTGTTGTCCCAACACCAATTATTTAAGAGACTGTTCTATCTCCAGTGTACATTCTTGCCTCTTTTGTGGATAATTAATTGACCAGACATGAAATTCTCCAGTACTCACTCTATGTTCTGTCCTCCTTGGTCCAGCATCTTTAGGGTCCAGACCCATGCACTCTCCTGTTCCCACAGATACAGGTGGGCGAGGGCCTGCGGCAAATGCAGGGAATATTCCTTTTCCTACCTTATCAGGACCAGCATTTCTCCTGTTGGGTTTTGTGGTGACTCGACCCTATTAATTGATCTAATGGTCAGAAGGGAAGGAAAGGTAGCTCCTCAGAGGGGCACGGGTTTTATTGCAAGCGAGAAAATTCTAGGCATCTTCTACAAGCAAGACTGCAAAGAGTGGGCCACTTTTGCAGGCTCAGAGAACTCAGAGGGTTAGTATTTCAAGGCGTTTGCCTGTATCAATCCAGATGTCCCATCCCGAGGCTCCGGGTGCTACAGCGGTATTGTTAGGTAGTGTTCTCTAAAAAAATACCTGCAAAGGAGTGACATAAGGAGGATTGGGCCCCAGGAAGAAGCTGAAATGCTACACAATTGCATTAGTGGGCTCATCTGATCCTACGGGGAACTCAAGCCAGAACAGCCCTTTAGAGAAGTTGCAAGTTGAAGCAAGATGTCCAAGGTCTTTGACTCACTGCAGTGACGCCCTTGGCTGTGGACTGCTCCACGGAGGAGAAGACATCTGTGAGAGGCGGCTCCCTTCAGCCAGCACAGTTCCCAGAGACATAGTTAGTCACGAGCTGTCCGCCATGAAATACGCTAGGCCCCCGAGGGAACAGGTGCCCAGCCCTGAAAGGGGATCCCGGCAGCCCAGCACTCCAGTGCTTTGGAGGATGTGTTAAAGTTTCCAGCTTCCATTGTTAGTTTATGTTTTACTTCCTGCAGTTATCAGTTACTGCTTAGTATCCCTGGAGGCCTTATTGTTAGGGATATAGGGTGATGGTGGATATATAGTCTTTGTCAATTTTTCTTTTTATAAGTGGATACCATACTTATTTATTCCCTCGGGATTGCTTAAAGTTCCCTTTTGTCAGTTATTAGGATTATTACCTGCATCAGTCAGGATGCAGGCAGAACATAGGTACTGGATTTCTACAAGGAATTGGCTAATTGTGGGGGCTGACTGGGCAAGATCCAAAGCCATAGGGCAATCTGTCAGGAAGGGCAAGCTGGAAGCTTTGTTCATGGAGTTTCTTCATCAGAGAAGCCTCCATTCTGCTTTTCAGGACTCTCAACTGATCGAATCAGCCCACCCACGTTATCTAAGATAATCTTCCCAACTTAATTCAACTGAGTTTGTTCACTTTTTTTAAAAGATTTTATTTATTTATTTGACACAGAGAGAGAGATCACAAGTAGGCAGAGAGGCAGGCAGAGAGAGAGGCGGAAGCAGGCTCCCCGCTGAGCAGAGAGCCCGACTCGGGGCTTGATGCCAGGACCCTGAGATCATGACTCAAGCCGAAGGCAGAGGCTTAACCCACTGAACCACCTAGGCGCCCCTGAGTTTTCCCACGTTAATGATATTTACAAAACAGCTAGATTCGTGTTTCACTGAATGGCAGGAGACTGTAGCCACGCTAAGTGCCACATCAAAAACCATCATGCTGCCCAACTTCTTTTTGCTCAAATTTGCCTACTGTAGTAGTAGTAAGTCCCTCTGACACTCCTCCCATCAAGCGATGGAGTCTACTTTTGCCTCTACTTGATGCTGCACAGACTTGTGACTTCTTTGATCATGTGTGACGGTGTGATGCTATGTGACTTCCAAAGCTATGCTGTCATCAGCCATGAAGCTTCTTTCTTATTCACTAGAATATCTGTTCTTGAGCCCAGAGATGCCATGTAAGAAGTCCAGCCAGCCCGAATCCTTCACGTGGAAAAGGTCACTCTGAACAGATCCAAGCTGAGCTCATCCTTAAGCCATCTGAGCTCACCCATTAAGACATATGAGTGAGGGACAACTGGGTGGCTCAGTTGGTTGAGCAGCTGCCTTTGGCTCAGGTCGTGATCCCAGCGTTCTGGGATCGAGTCCCACGTCGGGCTCCTTGCTCGGCAGGAGCCTGCTTCTCCCTCTGCCTCTGCCTGCCTCTCTGTCTGCCTGTGCTCGCTCTCTCTCTCTAACAGGTAAATAAATTTTAAAAAATCTTAAAAAAAAAAAAAAAGACATGTGAGTGAGGAGGCCAACTTGGGAATGGACCCTTCCTGCCATTAAATCATCTCAGCTGGGCCCCCTGGGCATAGTGGAGCTGGGAAGAGCCATGCCCACTGTTTCCCTTCCAAATTCCTGAACCGCAAAATCCATGAGCGTAATACAGTCATTGTTTTTTAAGACCCATTAAGTCTTGGGTGGTTTGCCAACACGGCAGTAAATAACAGGGACACCTGGAATGTATTCCCATCCTTTTATTTTCAAGCGTTTTAAGTGGGTTTGCTGTGTCTCTGTAAACAGCATGCTGTTGGATGTTATCCCTTTTCCAAGTCAGAATCCAATTCCTAGGAGGGACTTAGAACCTTTCACAGTGGATGTGTATGCACAGTGAGGCCCAAAAACGCACTTTGGGTTGTTCTGCCTTTGGACTCACGTCTTCCCTGCCCCTCCTTCCTCTAGAACTCTGGCGCCACAGCTTCTCTTTTCTTTTTAAGATTTTATTTATTTATTCGACAGAGACACAGCAAGAGAAGTAACACAAGCAGGGGGAGTGGGAGAAGCAGGCTTCCCGGAAGCCAGATGTGGGGCTCGATCCCAGCATCCTGGGATCAGGACCTGAGCCCAAGGCAGAGGCTTAAGCAGACGCTTAACGACTGAGCCACCCAGGCGCCCCATGGCACCAGGTTTTCTCTGGTTAATTAGGGTGGAGCTTTAACCGCCGCCCATCCGCATCCCCCTCGCCCAGATGCTAGTAGCTCCCCGACCTCCCAGTCATCTTCCAGACCCGCTTCTGGCCAGGGAAACTTTAAAGTTCCCTTAGAACCTTGCGGGCTAACAAGCAAGTCGCCGTGCTGGGTGGAGGAGGTTACCATGGAGACAGGTCCAAGGAATGAGGCTCGGGCGGGAGGGAGGGCCGGGACGCGCCTTCCGATTGGCTCAGCGGGCGCGCAGCGTTCCCCTTGCGCACATGCGCAGTGGGGCTGAGGCGAGGTCGCGGTGGAGCTGAGGCGCGGTTCGTGCAGGGCCAGGCTCCCCAGGACCCGGCTGGAAGGTGCGGCTCCTGGCCGAGACACGTCGTGCTTTCCCGGTTAGGGAAGTGGCGGAGCCAGAGACCCCTGTGCAGCGCGGGGCTGAGCTCGCCACGCAGGCGCCCGCGCCCCCGCCGCCATTGTTGCCCCGGGCCTCTCCGGCCGCTCCGGCTGCGCGTCCACCCGGCCCCCGCGACAGGTAATGATGTCGAGGGCGCCGCCGGGGGCGAGTGTCCGCGCGGTCAGGCCGGAGCTCCAGCCGGTTCCCGCGCGGCGTCCGTGCTCGCGGCCTGCGGAAAAGGCGAGCACGGGGTGTTGGCTGCGGTGGCGGGCCGGGTCCCCGCTCCGCCGCTGCCCGCGACCGTCCGGCTGAAGGGGAGTTGGGGAGACCCGACCGGGCAGGGGAGGCGGCGGGCGGGGCTGGCGCATATCCTCTGCAGAGCCTGTAAACAGTTGGCTTCGGTTACACGACTGAGCCTGAGGAGGGCTCAGAGCTGGAGCCCGAGGACAGGTGGTGTCAGGTCGCCGGGTCAGGCCTGTTCTGAGGTTTTCTTCGGGAATCCTGGTTTCAGATTTACTCGTGAGGAATTGTCTCCTGGAGAAGCGTTTCAAAGGGCTTCAAGGCACACCAGCCTCTTCTACTTTTTCCCAGTCCAACCGGCTTGTCCCTCCAGCCCTCTGATAGTGAGAAGCTAGAATATGCTGGCATTCACGTCTAAAGCAAGTACATGTCCGCCCTTTTTTCCTTGACAGTTTATCCTTGGGAACCTGGGAACGATTCTCCTCCCAGGTTGTTCTAAGTACCTGTAGGTAAGCTCTGGTGTTGAGAGCCAGTGCGGTCCTTTACAGCTTCTGTGGCCTTGGAAAAACACTGAAGCTTCCCCCCAGACCCCCCCGGAAAAGTTTAATTTCTGTTTCAACAAGTTAGAAGTTTGATCTGTTGTTTTGCTCATGCTTCGGGGCTTTGCTTCTGTTACCCTTTCTGATAGCCGTCCCCATCCCTGTCCCCAGCAGACTGCATTTATCTCACAAGTCTGAGGATGTAGGGAACGAAGACCCAGGTAAAGTCTGTGTGTGTTTACCTGTGAGCACTTGAGTAGGCTCTTTCTGTTCGCGTATGTGGATAGCAGAGAGCACCAGAATTCTTGACTTTATGGTCTGTTCTTGTGTTTCAGGGTCTCTTAACCATCCCTGCAAGTTCTGGGCTCAGAATTTGTAACTAAGGCTGCTAACTCTACCTTGACCCTGCTCTGCCCTTGGCTGCAGCAGCCCTTGATATAATGTCTTTGTGGCTCTAGCATGAGACTTCAAGCATTTGGCTCACTACTGGAGATATAAAGAATATTGCCAGATTGACTCTCCCACCTGTAGCGATGTTAGCCTCGTGCAAGAGGATGACCAGTTCTTCACGCTCCCAAGTCCTTCTCATGTGGAAGCCAGACAAGGCTCAGAGTGGACCCCACAATGTTGCGAAGGAAACCCTTGCTTCAAGAATCTTGCGTGACACTGAGACCTGTCGACAGAATTTTAGGAATTTTCCATATCCAGACCTAGCTGGTCCTCGAAAGGCACTGAATCAACTCCGAGAGCTCTGCCTTAAATGGCTGAGACCTGAGATTCACTCAAAGGAACAAATCTTGGAGCTGCTGGTGCTGGAGCAGTTCCTGACCATCCTGCCGGGGGAGGTTAGGACTTGGGTGAAGTCCCAGTACCCAGAGAGCAGTGAGGAAGTGGTGACTCTGGTGGAGGATTTGACTCAGATTCTAGAAGAGGAAGGTGAGAATTGTAAGGCAGAAAGGGGAGGAATCCCGGGTGGTTAGAGAAGTCAACCAGCATATCACAGAGCAGCCCTTTAAAGAAATTGGGGAGAGCAAAGGGCAGTGAGTCGAGAACGGCCTTTCACATGGAACCCCATCCTGCCTGGTGTGCCCCTTCCAGACTGCTTGGGACCAAACACATGTTACCTGGCGTCCTAAAACAATGACCAGACGCAACTCAATTACCCCAGTGTGAGCCGTGGGGAATTTTACCTGCAGAGGTTTGAACCATTCAGTCAGTAAGTCATTTGCTTTGTGAATTGGATTTTACAATAACATGCTTCCAAGAAAGTAGGAAAGGGTCCAGAGCATATTTCCTTATTAAGAGACAGCACGCACAATTTACATAGCATGAAGATTTAGTAGAAAATTGGGAATTGGGTGCATATCTTTAGCAGTCCCATAACAGACTTGTTTTTGAAACTTGCACTGATGTCTTAGGACAAGCCTCACTGGTCCTTCCTTCGCTCTGATTCTTTAAAGTAAGGGTGCTGTTTTTTGTTTCTTTCTCATTTCTCAGTTTAGGGAAGTGTAGGCATCTATTTGGTTGTTTCCTAGACTCTTCAAACAGGACTAATCTCCATCATGGTCTCCCTTCCCTAGCTGTTCCTCAGAACTCTGCCCTTCCCCAAGAGACCCCAGAGGAAGACCCCAAAGGAAGACCTGCTTTCCAGGCAGGGTGGTTAAATGACTTGGTGACCAAAGTAAGTGTTAGTTTTTTCTGTGATTTTAAAATGGCTTCTTGGAGGTGTTTGTGTGAGGACGTTTTATGTCCTGGCCCTGTAACTTCTGCCCCCCGAAAGCCCAATCTAGGACTTAAACATCTGTTCCTCTCTTTAAATCCAGCTTGGCCTGTTAAGATAAGTGACTGCCCTTTGTAAGAAATAAGCTCCTGTTGCCTTCCCCTGATACCCCTTTCCTCACTGTTTTGATTTTAAGGCAGCAACATTGCATAGAAGTTAAGGGATTGACCTCCACAGCCAGATGAATCTGAACCTGTGATTTGGGGCAAGATACTTGACCACACTTAGCCTGAGTGATTAAACCCTAATAAATAGAACTTACCTCTCAGATTGTGGGGATTAAACAGTACTAGACTTGTAGTTAGCCTGGATTACAGTAAACCATCAGTAAGCAATAGTTGCTAAAATTATTTTTCTCATTAACAAGTAATTAAAGGCCATGTATTTTCTGGTGTTACTGTTGATCGTGAGTCTATGTTCTATCAGGCCACCTTAAGGGAAATTTTTTCTGTAAAAATATACATCTGAAATTGGTAGAGTAAAATTACTGTTCATAGATAGTATGATTGTTTACCTGAAAACCCTAGGAAAGTGAAGGGAACAACTGGGAAACAACAGAAGAAAATTTGAGTAAGGTGATTACTACAGAAAATGGCATTTGAAAATTAATCACTTTTAGGGGTGGCTGGCTCACTTGGTGGAGCTTGCGGCTCTCGATCTCAGGGTCATGAGTTGGAACCTCATGTGGGATATAGAGCTTACTTTAAAAAATAGAAAATTAGGGACACCTGGGTGGCTCAGTTGGTTAAGCGGCTGCCTTCGGCTCAGGTCATGATCCCAGCGTCCTGGGATTGAGTCCCATATCGGGCTCCTTGCTCTGCAGGGAGCCTGCTTCTCCCTCTGCCTCTGCCTGCCTCTCTGTCTGCCTGTGCTTGCGCTCTCTCTCTCTCTTTAACAAATAAATAAATAAAATCTTTAAAAAATAAAATAAAATAAAATAAAAATAAAAAATAGAAAATTAATAACTTTCTTACATACACACTTCAACCAGACAGATGATGAAGTGAAATAAAAGGTTCCCTGCACAGTTTCCCCCACCCCCCCAAATTTAAAATATCTAGGACTAAACGTAGCATAAGTTTTGTAGTACATCCATGTCCTGTATCATACTATAAGACATGAAAGCAGCTTTGAGTGTTGTAAAATTGTCTGTTCTCCCTAAATCATAAGTAGTATAATTGTCAATACAATTTTTATAAGGAACTTAGAAAGTTTATTTGAAAAACATGTAAAAGGAATCAAATTTTTTTTAACAAAAGGAAGAAAAAGAGCAAGGGGGGATACTTACCTTACCAGATTGTGAAATATATTAAAAGTGTAACAGTTCAACAATATGGGTTTCAGTCCCAATTTTATTTTAAAAAGGAAGGAGGGGCTCTGCATTTCATCCTAAAGCACACAAATATATCTTAAAATTTCAAATTATGACACTCTGAATTCTTTTTTTTTTTTTTAAGATTTTATTTATTTATTTGAAAGAGAGATAGAGAGTACAAGTAGGCAGCGGCAGGCAATGGGAATGGGAGAAGCAGGCTCTCCGCTGAGCAGGGAGCCTGATGTGGAGCTCGATCCCAGGACCCCAGGATCATGACCTGAACCGAAGGCAGACGTTTACCGACTGAGCCACCCAGGCGCCCCAACACTCTGTATTCTTAAGGCAGAGCTTGAAAAGCATAGCCATTCAACTGTCATCTGTGTAAAACCCTCTTTTAAGATGGAGCCATCTATACATACACTTGTGTCAGCTGAAAACATAATTATAAATTCTGTATTTTCAGACTTCCCTCTAGGATCATTCATAACTTAACTAAATAGCCTTTAGGCTTGTACTAAAGGTCAGCATTCTCTGATTCCCCCACCACACGTCCCTGGCATTACCACTATCCTCCTCCTGCCAGTTCTTGAGCCAAGTTATATTTGATGTTTCAGGAATCAATGACATTCAAAGATGTGGCTGTGGATATCACCCAGGAGGACTGGGAGATAATGCGTCCCGTACAGAAGGAATTGTACAAGACTGTGACATTACAGAACTACTGGAACATGGTTTCTCTGGGTAAGCATCCGCCGCGCCCACTCCTGCCAGTGTATGCACCGTCTTTCTATCCTCTGTTGTTAAAAATGGGTAGGCCTCTGAAGTACTTTGCTGAGAATGGGGCTTAGAAGTGAGTTTGCTCATTCCTTTCGGGCATAGATACCGCTGTGTTCTCCCTTTTGCCAAATAAAAAGTTTCTAAGTGAACGAGCATTGAGAACTATGACACGGGGCTTCCCCGGGCTTCCACACAACACAGCACCTTGCTCCCTGCTTTTCCTGTGATCTCCTCCCACCATGAGCTCTGCCCATGCCCTCCTGAGCAGCAGGACATTTTTATCGTAGCACTGAAAAGCACAGTGACCTAATTCTCCCGCTAGATCATGTACATGAAACCACTGTTTTCCTGCGGACATCTGTCCTCACAGATAAGTAGAAGTTAGGCAGGCAGTAAAATTCGAACAACTGTTTATCTCCAGGATAAAACTCCTTATATTCCTCCGAAACAGGACTTACAGTGTACCGACCAACTGTGATTCCCTTACTGGAAGAACCATGGATGGTGATAAAAGAAATCTTAGAAGGTCCTAGTCCAGGTGAGAGAATAACTGTCATGAGATTGTGCATTGAAGAGCGTAAGTGCAGTGAGATACATTTATTTAAATATGGCCAGTCACGCTCCGCAGACATCCCGGCCTGTCAGGAACACTGCACTGTTTGGCATTGCTTCCTTACAGAGGCCACCTTCAGGAACAGAGTTCCAAACATCATTGTTGCCCCTTTCCCCCGATGTCTCCTTTATCCTTCCCTGTGACCCCTGGGTCCCACTCCCAGCTTTGTCTGGCGCTTTCACTGTGCTGTTGTCCCCTCCCTCTTTTATAAGCATGTGTGAATGTCCCTAAAATTTTAAGTTTCAGACCTTCCTTTTTCTAAGTTTCTTATATTCTGTTACCAACAAATCCCTGTAGCCTCCAACCTCCACTTTCCTAACTCATTTTCTTTCCTAATTTTGAAAAAGTATCTTTAAAACACTCAAAAATGTTCTCTTACTGTATAGTGCATTCACCCAGTTTCTGCATCTCTCAGCCCAACCACTGGTGCTTGTTTCTAGGTTTCTTTTTTTTTTTTCAAAGATCTTATTTATGTATTTGACAGAGATTACAAGTAGAGAGGCAGGCAGGGAGAGAGGAGAAAGCAGGCTCCCCCCTGAGCAGAGTGCCCGATGCGGGGCTTGATCCCAGGACCCCGAGACCATGACCTGAGCCGAAGGCAGAGGCCTTAACCCGCCCAGGCGCCCCCTAGTTGTTTCTGTTCAGGTATTTTGTTTGGTTTTGTTTGCATAGAAAGTCAATATAAAAATGTTTGGGGGAGGCGCCTGGGTGGCTCAGTTGGTTAATCGACTGCCTTCGGCTCAGGTCGTGATCCTGGAGTTCCGGGATCTCACCAGGTTCCCTACTCACCAGGGAGTCTGCTTCTCCCACTGACCTCTCTCTTCTCATGCTTTCTCTTTCTCATTCTCTCTCTCAAATAAATAAATCTTAAAAATATATATGTATTTGGGGAGCACCTGGTGGCTCAGTCAGTTAGGTGTCTGCCTTTGGCTCAGGTCATGATCCCAGGATCCTATGTTGGGCTTCCTGCTCAGCAGGGAGTCTCCTTCTCCCTCTGCTCCTCCCCGTTGCTCATGGTCTCTCTTACTCTCTCTCAAACAAATAAATGAAATCTTTAACATACATACATATATATATATATATATAAATTTTTTTCTTTAAAAAATCCTATATTTGGTATGCTTTATATCATTTGGGGAAAAAGTGTTTTCTCCTCCTTTTTAGTAAACTTTTTATTAATATTTTTAAGTAATCTCTACCCGCACTATAGGGCTCGAACTCCTAACCCTGAGATTAAGAGTCACATGCTCTACTGACCTGAGCCAGCCAGGCACCCCTTTTCCTCCATTTCCTAACAGAAATGGTAGCCAGTGATACACACAGTTTTCTACTTTGCTTTTGTTTATGTAAAAGCGTATCTTAAGAAGTGTTCCACATGAGGATATAAAGAGCTTCCTTGTTCTCTTTCTTTAATATCTGAATCACATTTTATTGTATGTCTCATAGTTTATTGAACCTGTTCCTTATTGATGGGCTTTTTGGTTGTTGCCTTTCCTTTTCTTCCTTCCTCCATAAGAACTTCAAACCTATAAAAAAGTTGCAGAATCAATACATTGAACACCTGTGTATTTTTTTCTTTTAAAGATTTTATTCATCCATTTGACAGACAGAGATCACAAGTAGGCAGAGGGGCAGGCAGAGAGAGAGGCGGAAGCAGGCTCCCCACCAAGCAGAGAGCCCGATGCGGGACTTGATCCCAGGACCCTGAGATCATGACCCGAGCCGAAGGCAGAGGCTTCAACCCACTGAGCCACCCAGGCGCCCTGAACACCTGTGTAATTTTTACCTGGAACCACAAGCTACCATCATTTAGCCACTTTTGCTTTATGTCTTTTTAGGAGGGGGTGGGGGCAGAGGCAGAGAGAGAGAGAGAATCTGAAGCAGATTCCCCGATGAGTGCGGAGCCTGACACGGGGCTCGATCCTGAGATGATGGCCAGAGCTGACATCAGGAGTCAGATGCATAACTGATTGAGCCACCCAGTCGCTCCTTTGCTTATCTCTTTATACGCACATGTATGCACGCACGTGCGCACACATACACATGCATGCACACACACACTTTGTTTTTGTTCTTTCCCCTTCCCTTCTGTTCCCTTCCATTTCCCTTCTGACATTTTCTGAAGGATCCAGGCCAGGTTTTTTTAGAATGACCCATAATCTAGATTCACCTGATGATTTCCTTATGTTTACATTCAGATGAAGTATGTTTACTGAGAAGACACCATCAGTGTGTGCTGTCCCTTGCCATTTGTCTCACTGGTGATACTCATGTTAGTTAAGGTGCTGTTGACCATATCTCTCCATTTTCAAGGTGCATTTTTTTCGTTATAGTCAGTAAGTAATCTGTGGAGTGATACTTAGAGGCCACATGGCTATTCCACTCCATGGCACTATTTTATTTAAGGATTTGTAGCATCCATTCTTGAGTCTTGCTTTATCTTTTTTTTTAAGATTTTATTTTATTATTTTTTTTTAAGATTGTATTTATTTATTTGACACATAGAGAGATCACAAGTAGGCAGAGAGGCAGAGAGAAAGAGGGGGAAGCAGGCTCCCTGCTGAGCAGAGAGCCCAATGCGGGGCTCCATCCCAGGACCCTGGGATCATGACCCGAGCTGAAGGCAGAGGCTTTAACCCACTGAGCCACCCAGGCACCCCGAGTCTTGCTTTATTATATTGCTGAGTGGTTCTCTAAATCAGTCATCTCTTCTAAGGGATTAATAGCATTTTCCTGTAAAGAATAGTTCTTCCTAAATAAGTAAATCTTTTGGGGCTCCTGGGTGGCTCATTGGGTTGAGCCTCTGCCTTTGGCTCAGGTCATGGTCTCGGGGTCCTGGGATCAAGCCCCACATCGTCTCTGCTCAGCAGGGGGACTGCTTTCCCCCTCTCTCTGCCTGCCTCTCTGCCTACTTGTGATCTCTCTCTCTCTGTCAAATAACTAAATAAAATCTTTAAAAACGAACAAACAAATAAATAAATAAAATCTCAAAATAAAAAAAGAATAGTTTTTCCTCCTCCCACCTCATTTTTTATGTGAACATGTCACTATGGACATTTCGGGATTTTTCGAAATCCAGTGTGCTATTAGTCCACCAATCCAGGTTTGTTTTGGTTGTTGTTTTTCATGCTCTGTTGTCCCAGATTTGGGTAATACTACTTGCAAAGCTAATTCTTGGGGCAGGCAGGTGGCTCAGGTCATTGGGCATCTGCCTTCGGCTCAGGTCGTGGTCTTGTGGTTCTGGGATTGAGCCCCAAGTAGGGCTACCTGCTTGGTGGGGAGTTTGCTTCTCCCTCTCACTCTGCCCGCTGCCCCCCAACTTGTGCTCTAGTGAATCAATAAATAAAATCTTTAAAATCTTTTTTTTTTTAAGATTTTATTATTTATTGGACAGAGAGAGATCACAAGTAGATGGAATGGCAGGCAGAGAGAGAGGAGGAAGCAGGCTCCCCACTGATCAGAGAGCCCGATGCGGGGCTCGATCCCAGGACCCTGGGATAATGACCTGAGCCAAAGGCAGAGGCTTAACCACTGAGCCACCCAGGCACCCCAAATAAGTAAAATCTTTAAAAATAAAAAAATTATTTTTCTTATATAAAAATAACAAAAAATTATAACTACATCTCTAGTACTAAATAACAATGAGTTATGTAGACAGTATATTGAAAATTAGAAAATAATTTTTGGGGGTGCCTGGGTGGCTCAGTGGGTTAAGCCTCTGCCTTCGGCTTAGGTCATGATCTCAGGGTCCTGGGATCGAGCGCCACATTGGGCTCCCTGCTCAGCGGGGAGCCTGCTTCCCCCTCTCTCTGCCTGCTGCTCTGCCTACTTGTGATCTCTCTCTGTGTGTGTCAAATAAATAAATAAATAAGAAAGGAAAAAAAAGAATTTTTAAAAAACCTGTAATCAGGGCACCTGGGTGGCTCAGTCAGTTAAGTGGCTGCCTTCGGCTCAGGTCATGATCTCAGGTTCCTAGGATCAAGCCCCACATCGGGCTCCCTGCTTCTCCCTCAACCTGCAGTTCTCCCTGTTTGTGCTGTCTTTGTCAAATGAATAAATAAAATCTTAAGAAAAACAAAAACCTATTATCTTCTTAGCTTTTTGATAATATTTGTGTAGTTCCAGTGCATTTCCATGTTAGCTGTGGGACTACTTTTTTCATTTAACATTAGTCCCAAGCATTTTCTAATGTCAGCTCTGATTTTTGTATCTGAATCAAAGTAGTAAGTCAATATACATAAACCTACCTAGTTATTGTTACCAGTTATTAGTGTTCCATTATCCCTTACCCTAGTCCTTTATTGATGAATGGCAGCTATCACTTTTTTTTTTTTAAGATTTTATTTATTTATTTGTCAGAGAGAGTGAGCACAGGCAGACAGAGTGGTAGGCAGAGGCAGAGGGAGAAGCAGGCTCCCTGCTGAGCAAGGAACCCGATGTGGGACTCGATCCCAGGACACTGGGATCATGACCTGAGCCGAAGGCAGCTGCTTAACCAACTGAGCCACCCAGGCGTCCCGGCAGCTATCACTTTAAAACACTGCATATGGTTCTGTGGAATGGATATATTTAAAAAGATTTATATTTGGATTTGCATCTTGGAAAATTTCTGAACTATCCGGTACCATTTTTGCTATATTATAAACTCTATATTTGATATTTCATTACATAATTCATAATATTCGAAAGTCCTGTGTTTTTTTTTTCTTTTTAAAGATTTTATTTATTTATTTGACGGAGAGACATCACAAGTAGGCAGAGAGGCAGGCAGAGAGAGAGGAGGAAGCAGGCTCTCCGCAGAGCAGAGAGCCCGATGTGGGGCTCGGTCCCAGGACCCTGGGATCATGACCTGAGCCGAAGGCAGAGGCTTTAACCCACTGAGCCACCCAGGTGCCCCGAAAGTCCTGTGTTTTCAACTAGATTTCTAGAGAGAAAGATATTCTAATTTAAATTTGTTTTAAACCATCATACTGGAAATATAATAGGCATGAATAAATACATATTTGATTGCTTTGCAGCCAGATTTGAGGTCATGGATTTTTTATTGTTTGCTTTGCTTTTATGTGTATGTGTGTGCTTTCATTTGGTTCACCTCTTTACAACAAATTATTGTCATTTATTTTACCAGTTTAGTTGAGTGGCCATCATATCCAGAGTCTTGGGCCATTTTCTGAAGGAAATGTAAAAGAGGCACAGGCTATTCTCAGAGTTTGCATCTAAGTTGGAAATACAAGAAACACACAAAGTTGTGAAGTAATAATGTAAGGGCCAAGTACTGTCCTGGCCCCAACTTTACATTAGGTTGAATCACATGAGACTGCTGATATTTCAGCCATATTGACTACACAAAGCCAAGGTCATGTGATTCAGCCTAATCTGTACTTGAGAATTCTAAGAAAGAGAAAAACAGGAGCTGGGCCATACGCTTTTTTTCAACAGACAGAGAAGTTATCTTAAGAGAATGCCTAAATCTGGGGTGCCTGGGTGGCTCAGTCAGTTGAGCATTCAACTCTTGGTTTTGGCTCAATGACCTGGGATCGAGCCCCAGGTCTGCCTCCGAGCTCAGCAGGGAGTCTGCTTCTCCCTCTCCCTGCTCACGCTCTCTGTCAAACGAGAGAATGCCTAAGTCTAGGATTTGTATGGCACCTATAGAAGGCTACGAGGGAGTAGCTTGAAGTTATATGGATAACTTTTAAATTTTTAAGCTGAATATGAAGTTTGGCAGAAGATATAGTAGAATAGGAAAAGCTGGATTATTTGGGTAGTGAACACGTCAAGTGGAGGTATTTTGAACTTTTTAAACTTTTCTCCTTTAAGCCATTGGGGCTCAAACTTGAGTGAACATCAAAACCACCTGGAGGGCTTTGTAAAACAGAGTGTTTTAGCCCTATCTCCAAAGTTTCCTTTTTTTTTTTTTTTAAGATTTTATTTATTTAAGAGACAGCACAAGCATGAGCAGGGGATAGGGGAACAGAGGGAGAGGGAGAAGCAGATTCCCTGCTGAGCAGGGAACCCGACGTTGGGATCATGACCTGAGCCAAAGCTTAACTGACTGACTTAACTAACTAACTAACTAACTTAACTAGGTGCCCCCAAAGTTTCTTCTTTATTTTATTTAAATTCAGTTAATTAACATATAGTATATTACAAGTTTCAAAGGTAGAGTTCAGTGATTCATCAGTTGTATATAATACCCAGTGCTCATTACATCATGTGCCCTTTTTTTTTTTTTAAGATTTTATTTATTTTTTGACAGACAGAGATCACAAGTAGGCAGAGAGGCAGGCAGAGAGAGAGGAAGGGAAGCAGGCTCCCTGCTGAGCAGAGAGCCCGATTCGGGGCTCAATCCCAGGACCCTGGGATCATGACCTGAGCCAAAGGCAGAGGCTTTAACCCACTGAGCCACCCAGGCGCCCCACAACATGTGTCCTTAATGGCCACCAGCCAGTTACCCCATCCCAGTAACCCTCAGTTTGTTTCCTATAGCTAAGAGTCTCTTATGGTTTGTCTCCCTCTCTGATTTCGTCTTACTTTATTTTTCCCTCCCTTCCCCTATGATTCTCTGTTTTGTTTCTTAAATTCCACATATGAGTGAAACCATGTAATTGTCTTTCTCTGATTGACTCATTTTGCTTAGCATAATACCCTCTAGTTCCTTGCACATTATTGCAAGTGGTAAGATTTCTTTTTTTCTTGACAGCTGAGTAATATACTCCATTGTCTGTGTGTGTTTGTGTGTGTATATATATAAATATATATCTTCTTTATAAATATACATATCTTCTTTATCCATTCATCTGTCAATGGACATCTGGGTTTTTTCCATCATAGCTTGGCTATTGTGGACATTGCTGCTATAAACATTGGGGTGATGTGTCCTTTCAGATCACTACATTTGTATCCTTTGGGAAAATACCCAGTGGTGCAATTTACTGGGTGATAGGGTAGCTCTATTTTTAACTTTTTGAGGAACTTCCATACTGTTTTCCAGAGTAGCTGCACCAGCTTGCATTCCCACCAACAGTGTAGGAGGGCTCCCCTTTCTCCACAACCTCGCCAACACCTATCGTTTCCTGACTGGTTAATTTTAGCCCTTCTCACTGGTGTGAGGTGGTATCTCACTATGGTTTTGATTTGTATTTCCCTGATGCTGAGTGATATTGAGCATTTTTTCATGTGTCTGTTGGGCATTTATATGTCTTTGGAGAAATGTCTTTTCATGTCTTCTGCTCACTTCTTGATTGGTTTATTTGTTTTTTGGGAGTTGAGTTTGATATGTTTTCTATAGATCTTGAAGACTAGCCCTTTATCTGATAAGACATTTGCAAGTATCTTCTCCTGTTCTGTCAGTTGTCTTGATTTTTGTCGTCTGTTTCCTTTGCTGTGCCAAAACGTTTTATCTTGATGAAGTCCCAGTAGTTCATTTTTGTTTGTGTTTCCCTTGCCTTTGGAGACATGTCTAGCAAGAAGTTGCTGCGGCGAGGTCACAGGAATTTGATGGATTCCTGTCTCATGCTTAGATCTTTTGTCCATTTTGACTTTGCGTGTGGTACAAGAAAATGGTCCAGTTTCATTCTGGATGTGGCTGTCCAACAATTTTCCCAGCGCCATTTGCTGAAAAGACTATTTTTTTCCCATTGGATAGTCTTTCCTGCTTTGTTGAAGATTAGTTGACCATAGAGTCAACCATGGTTGAGGGTCCATCTCTGGGTTCTCTCTTCTGTTCCATTGACCTGTGTGTCTGTTTTTTTGTGCCATTACTATACTGTCTTGGTGATTATAGCTTTATTATCGAGCTTGAATCCAGAATCATGATGCCACCAGCTTTGGTTTTCTTTTTCAACATGCTTTGGCTATTTGGGATCTTCTCTGGTTCCATAGCCCCCAAAGTTCCTGATTCAGCTTGTCTGGATGAGGATTAATAATTTTACACATTCCCAGGTAATAGTGATGTTTATGCCACTCATCTGGGGACAATACTTTAAGAACTATTATTTTTTTTAAAGGTTTTTTATTTATTTATTTGACAGATGGAGATCACGAGTAGGCAGAGAGGCAGGCAGAGAGAGAGGAGGAAGCAGGCTCCCCGCTGAGCAGAGAACCCGATGTGGGACTCGATCCCAGGATCCTGGGATCATGACCCGAGCCGAAAGCAGAGGCTTTAACCCACTGAGCCACCCAGGCGCCCTTAAGAACTATTATTATGAGAGATTTACTAGAGATATTTAAGTATGGAGAGCACTCCTTGAAATTGCTTTTGGAGTATTATGTGGATTGTGCAGAGTAGGTTGGAAGGAGTCAATGGGAGTTAGTGTCAGCTTTATACAAATCAATCCATGAAGTCATCCCATGTTATCCCACAGTCTTGTTTTCACATCTCTTAGTCCAGTCACTTGACTTAACCTGTTTTATTAATCTATGCCCATGTTGATTAGTGAGGAGCCTGTCCTTTTTCAGCAGTTAGGTCTTCTGGTTTTCTGCCCCTATATTCTCTTTTCCCAAGCTTTTTTCTTTTACCTTTTTTTTTTTTTTTGGTAAAGCTTTTATTTATTTGAGAGAGAGAAAGGGAGAGACAGAGCTTGATTAGAGAGGGAAGGGTAGAGGGAGAGGGAAAAGCAGACTCCCTGCTGAGCAGGAAGCCCAATGTGAGGCTTGAAGGCAAGCTGAAAGGCAGACACTTAACCAACTGAGCCACCCAGGCGCCCCTCTTTTCCCAAGCTTTAAGGACCATGTCAAAAGGTTGTCAGAGTCATAGTCTTTTAAGGCATTTTATTCATGTTCGGTATTTTGTTTCTGTTTTGGCAGTTTCTTTCTCCAAATAGAGGAAAACTTTTTATGTTCTATATTCTTTTTATCCCAGAATGGAAAACAGAAGCCCAAGAGTGTACTCCAGTTACAAATACTAATACTTCTACACTCGTAAAGACCGGAACTCAGACTGTCAAATTGGAAGAACCATATGACTACGATGAGAGATTTGCAAGGCAAGCATCAGATACCTATAGGAAAATTCCCACGAATGAAAGAAATTTTACTTTGAAGTCAGTCCTCTCAAAAGAAGATGACCCTATGGAAGAGTGTCTTAGTAAATATGAAATATATAGAAATACTTTTGAAAAGCATTCAAACCTAATTATTCAGTTTGGTACCCAATCAGATAATAAAACTATGTATGATGAAGGCAGGGGAACCTTCAGTCATGTTTCATATGGTATTGTACACAGAAAGATATATCCTGGAGAAAAGCCTTATAAGTGTAACGTGTGTGGGAAAAAGTTTAGGAAAAACCCATCCTTTGTGAAACACCAAAGTACCCATACCAAAGAAAAATCTCATGAATGTGAAGAATGTGGGAAAGAGTTTAGGCATATCTCATCCCTTATTGCACATCAGAGAATGCATACTGGAGAAAAACCGTATGAATGCCACCAGTGTGGTAAAGCCTTCAGCCAGCGTGCTCACCTTACTATACATCAGAGAATTCACACTGGAGAGAAACCCTATAAGTGTGATGACTGTGGCAAAGACTTTAGTCAGCGCGCACACCTCACTATACATCAAAGGACACATACTGGAGAGAAACCATATAGATGCTTGGAATGTGGTAAAACTTTCAGCCACAGTTCATCGCTGATTAATCATCAGAGAGTTCATACTGGTGAAAAACCTTATATATGCAACGAATGTGGGAAGACTTTCAGTCAGAGTACACACCTTCTTCAACATCAAAAAATACATACTGGAAAGAAACCATATAAATGCAATGAGTGTTGGAAAGTGTTTAGTCAGAGTACTTACCTCATCCGACATCAGAGAATTCATTCTGGAGAGAAGTGTTACAAATGTAACGAATGTGGAAAAGCCTTTGCTCATTCCTCGACTCTCATTCAACATCAGACTACTCACACGGGAGAGAAATCCTATATATGTAAAATATGCGGAAAAGCCTTCAGCCAGAGTGCGAACCTTACTCAACACCACAGAACTCATACTGGGGAGAAACCGTACAAATGCAGTGTGTGCGGGAAAGCATTCAGCCAGAGCGTCCACCTTACTCAGCATCAGAGGATTCATAATGGAGAAAAACCCTTCAAATGCAATATATGCGGGAAAGCATACAGACAGGGCGCCAACCTCACTCAGCATCAAAGGATTCACACCGGAGAGAAGCCGTACAAGTGTAATGAATGTGGGAAAGCCTTTATTTACTCCTCCTCACTTAATCAGCATCAGAGAACTCATACTGGAGAAAGGCCCTATAAATGCAATGAATGTGATAAAGATTTTAGCCAGAGAACATGCCTTATTCAACACCAGAGAATTCACACAGGAGAGAAGCCCTATGCATGCCGTATATGTGGGAAGACCTTCACGCAGAGCACAAACCTCATTCAGCACCAGCGTGTTCATATAGCCAAACACCATCATTAGCGGATCCAGGAGACTTCAGTTAGGTCTTACAGTTCATTCAGATTTTATTTTGTACTTTGTTACGACATTATTCAAAAGAAACCCAAAAGAAGTGCAATATACGTTAGATGTGGCTCAGCAGAAGTATCAGAATTAGTCATGTGGATATGAGCTCTTTAAGTTGAATGTGGAATTTAAAAAGAAAACGCTATTCACTTCTTCACCTTTACTTGAAATCAGTTTCATTCACTCCAGAAAGAAACCCTGTAAAAGTAAGAGTACTCAAAAGCCTGTAACTCGTCGACTCTTAGTGTATTTCAAGTACTTCTTAATGAGACTTTATGAATGTAACTGGGGAAAGCGTCCATCGTGTAGGGATTTCACACTAGTGAGTAATCTTGGGATAACTGAAAAAGCTGCTTTCGGGCCTTTATTGCTTCCCAGCTTTGAAGCCTTAAATATGTAAAGGGTTCCCTTCCCTTTTCCTGTTATGCCATAACTGCCATGTGGAGCCAGTAGGTTTGCAAAATATATATAGTGGAAAGTATCTTAATTTTTATGTGACAACCGTTTAATTACATTTTCCTTTAAGTATGGAAATACTCGAGGAAGAGAGCTTAAGGAAAGATGACCTGTTAGGATAAACTAATGTATATATAACCCTTAGGCATTTGTACAAATTTAGTTAAACAGGCAAAAATTAAACACCCAACCTTAAATTCATCTTTAAAACATCAGCCTTAGTTTCACTAGGTTTTCACATCTGTCCTCCTGAAGGAAAAAATAAGAATAAAAGTCCCATTTTTTTCACCTGACTCCTAAATTCATAACTTAAGGTTCCCTATGGCTGTTTAACCACAGAAAGCCCATTTCTGCTGAGACACTGTGCTCAGGGCCCAGACTTCCTAACTGGATCCTTTCAGGGCTTCTTATTGTGCTAAAAACCACAGCTAATTTTAAGCAACAGAAAGCTTCCTAAAATAGTGAAAGATGACAAGGGAGCATAAGAAGCCCACTAAGCTGGGTTGCCAGATGGGGGCCCCCCCCAATATTCCAAGACAAACAAGGAGTGAAAGCAGCCATTTACAAACTGAGGAAGAGATCAGTGATAGAAAATAGATGTAAGGGGCGCCCAGGTGGCTCAGTGGGTTAAAGCCTCTGCTTTCGGCTCAGGTCATGATCCTAGGGTCCTGAGATCAAGTCCCGCATCGGGCTCTCTGCTCAGCAGGGAGCCTGCTTCCCCCTCGCTCTCTCTGCCTACTTGTGATCTCTCTCTCTCTCTGTCAAATAAATAAATAAAATCTTAAAAAGAAAACAGATATAAAGTTCACTACAGAGAGAGGGTCAGAGCAGAAATCAAGGGTGAAGACTTAGCAGTGAAGAAAGGATACGCAGGTGGCTTAGCACATGAACTGTTGTTAGACGTGCTTTGCCTAAGTAAGAGTGGCTAGTTGGATGAGACAAGAGTTAGCCTGTTAAGGAACTAAAAATGAAATGACCGAGTTTAGAGTAATAATTGGAATCGATACTTTCTCCTAAGTAAAAACGGGGATTACTCTTAAAATGTCCAAAAACATTGGAAAACGCATCGATGCAGAAACTCTCGTTGAGGCAATAATCATTGAACAATAGTAAGTTTGTGGGGTCCTAAACCTACAAGGAAAACTGGCAGAAATGCAAACAAAAGCAGATGCAATTACTATGATATCCAATCGCCACCGCATTCCACTATCAGAATGTAAGACCCTATTCGGAGAGCTGAGGTTTCGTCCTGCTCTTAATTCGTTTCTTCAGTGCCTTGCGCCTGGCAAGTGATCAGTTTATGTTTGTTGAATTCAAGAATACATAGGTAAGTTAGAGTTGAGTAATAAGGTAGAATTAACAGACTCAGAGTGAAGTGGAATTTAAAATTCTTTTTTGTACATGTGCAAAATGTACAAAACCACTAACAAAAAGTGGTTATTTATTGGGTACTAGGAACTACTTTAAAATCGAAGAGTCAGAATTCCACATCTTAATGTGGGGGAATAGTCTTAAAGAAATTGCGGGACATCTTTGCACAGGAAGGTTTCCTGAGCTGGATAGAAAGTCACATTCTGGTGCCATAAATATGAGCCAAGCGTATATAGAGCACGCGGTTCCATCTGGAGGTTACTGTTGATAGAAATATCCTACAAACAGGTGCCGAAGCCAAGACCTGGGGTTCTAGCATCTTCAAGGCTTTCTTTTTGAGTGTTTTCTTCTGAAGTTACTGCTTTCCCTTGTCCTCACAGCAGTTAACCCCGATGCCACGGACTCCTCCCCCACAAAGTGTAGACTGTCTCCGGGTTGCACAGTCAAGTTATATTATGGCCTAGTTACCACGTTAGAAGATAACTGCTGTACTTAAGATGCAATTTTTATTTAGGATGCCACTTCACACCTTACACAACACTCTTCCCCCCTCCTGGCATGAATGTGTGGAGTATCATAGTCGCGAGCGCCCTTGTTTGCTTTAATTTGTATTTTCTGCCTTTGTGAGTTTTATGTAAATAATGCATTCCTAAAGTCTTCCATTGATGCACTGAGGCGACCGATGCCCTTATAAAAAAAAAACAATAGAAGCGAATCATCAATCTTTGTGTATTTTTCCCACTTTTACAGTTGTCTGAGGCACCTGGATTTAGTAGACTTATTTCCCACAACTTTTTTATTACAAAGGTGTTGAAATATACAGAAAAGTTAATAAAGCGTCTTTACTTACCACCTAGCTTTAAAAACTTAACCTTTTACTGAACAGTTGTAGGGTTAGACATGACACTGCACCTAAGTATTTCAGCATGCCTCTCCTAAAAATGACAGCTTTTCAGATGACCACATACCTTGAAAAAAGAATAGTAATTTTCACATATCTAATGCTTCATCCATGTCTAAATTTTCCCTGTTGGTGCTGTCAGGTTTCACACAGTATGTCTACCTGTTACATCTGTGTCATCCATCAAGCTGTCTCCCACCTCTAACTTTCTCCAGGACCTTTTTCTTCTTCTTTTTTTTTTTTTTTTCAATATAGCAGGTCAGCTGTAGAATGTCTCACATTCAGGATTTAACTGTTGGTTTATATGCGGTTTCTCTTGTTCCTGTGTCCCCTTTGGTTTCTGTAAACTAGCATTTAGGGCCAAAGCCCTGACTGGCTTCAGGTTCAACATGTTTAACAGATGTGTTTTGTGTTACCGCACATCCAGAGTCTTGCGAACATTTGGTTGACGACTGGTGAGGTAGGACCGGATTGCTCGCTTGACACGGTAACCATCGTATCTTCCCCATGTGAAGACCTCTTTGCCAGCAGCCTTTCACCCGACAGGTTTAGTATCCAGTGGTGATCCTGAATCGGTTGTTTTCATTAAGATTTGCAAAACGGCAATTTTCTTTTCTACGTTGACTGCTGAATACTTCGTGAGGCAGAGCTTTCTGTCACCAACTGGGAAGGCACTAGAGGCAAGGTCATACTTAAATTCTTTTCCTTTACTTAAGAGTTTTCAGAGTAAGTGATGGGCAGTGATGACAGGTGATTCCATGTATCAAAAATCAATTACGGCCATTGTTTCTGTTGCTCACATGGTCCCAAACTTGGCCAGTTGGAACCCTTCAAATAGCTCTTACAGCCTTGGACATTCCTTCTTGTCTAGTCTTTCAGGACTTTATCTCCTTCTGACATATCTCAGGGTCAGTGCCCCAGATATGGAATGAGCCATTTCTCCAGGAAATCTTTGGTTAAAGAGGCAACTATTTAGAAACCAAGATCTGGGCACAAGCCATGCCCGGTGCTGCTGAGGTGTCATTCATGAGTCGCCTTTGAGTCTTTCCAACCACTCAACTCAAGTTCTCATAAAGGCAGCCCTTTGCACTCGTTTCATCACTTGCACAGTTCCGTGGGAGATGTAATTACCTACTGGGACAAACTGGGGGGCACAACTGAAGCCTTGGCAAGCATGCAGCTAACCCGGGGGGACGGAAGTGTTAATGTCCGCTAGAAGGCAAGTGTAACTACAGGTCTTGTGGGAGAGCCAGCAGATGTCAAGGGAGCTTGTCAGTTAGTCTGGCGGGTGGGTTCACTAGAGAGCAGTTAGGACAGCAACTTAATATGGGCTAGCTAGGACGTTGTAACCGTTACATGCCTTGGTCACTTACATACTTATAAGCTAATCCCATCTTTCCCATCACATTCTTTAAAGCGGGTTTCCCATCTTAAATTTGAATCCCGAGGGTCTGTTTCGTGCAAACCTAAGTGCTAGTTTTTCTTGCCAGACTTGGTCTTCAGAGCTTGAAGAGTGTTAGGTTTCATCCTTCACCCGTATCTTCTGGTGTCAACTCACTAGCACATGCCTGCAGATGTATTCAGTCCTCTGTTTCTGTTCTCTCCACGGCTATGTTTCACTACAGTTATTAGGCCCTTAGAACACTACAGGCATTAAAAATGGCAAGCATGTGCACTCCGGTGATACGTGGAAATATGTGTGTGAGCTTGCCAGCAACAGAGTCCCCAGCCCTCTGTGTGGGCGGGGAAAGTGATGCCCATGAGGTCCGTGCGTCTTGCCTGAGGTCCTATAGTCCTACAGCGACAGAGTAAGGGCTGGAACCATGGCTCCAGCACTTCGTGGAATTCTTCCTGTAAGATCAACGCTAATGGAAATTCAGAGCACAAACAGTTTGTACTTTATGACTTTATACAATTACGTATTTTGATGAGACGACAGCACTGAAAGTGTGTTTTGTCTCCCTTCCTATATAGCTTCTTGTATTCAAATTTTGAGATGAGAACAGCCCGACAAAGAATGCACCCGCGTCTACCCCCACTTCAGCTGTGGTCTCCCACCCAGATCTTTCCCAGTTTTCAGAGCCATATAGTCAGTGTTATCACCTAGCTCAAAAGTACCCTCAGGGCTTTAATGTAAAACAGAACTTTGACCCCCCAAATCCTTTTCTCAACTCAGGCTGGAAGCCACTCTGTTCTTCACCTGTGGTTACAGTCCTATGGGTTTTACTTTCCATGTATTCTAGAAATGTCCCGTCTCTTCTAGATCCGCACCGCCCCGACCTCATTTCAGGCTTTTAATCCGCTCTCACTCAGATTATTTCATAACCAGGTAAGTGTTCACCCTGCCCTGATCTCACCCCTCTCCGTGTATCTTCCACACTTGCGACGTCACGTGAAAACATCGAAGGCCACCACACGGCACTACAGGTAAAGTAGAGCGGTTGACTGTCGCCCTGTGCTCGAAACCCTACAGTATTCTCTCGCTGTCCACAGCAGTGGGTCTCACTCCTAGCTACAACTGGAAGTGACCTGGGAGCTTTTAAAATTACCACCGCAAGGGCTACTGATTTCTTTACTCGGGTGGAGACTGGCTGTCAGCGTTTCAGGGCCCCGGGTGACTCCACCGTCCTAAAGTGCGGCCAGGGCAGAAGCAGGAAGCTACCACAGAGGCTCGGAGGGCAAACGGTGGTTGTGGCAGCAGAGGGGATGAGAAGTGACCCAACACGATATGTTCGGAAGGTGAGTCTCTAGGACTCACTAGGGATTTGGGCTGGGATGACCAGGGGCACATGGCTGGCTCACCTGGCAGAGCGAGCAGCTCTCCAGCTCAGGGTTGAGTCTGGATTCCCAGGTTGGGGAAAGAGGTTACTTTAAAAAAATAAACATTGAAAAAAGACCTTCAGAAGAGTGACCATCTTTCCGACTAAAGAACATGGTCCTGACCAGGGAGAGACTGTATTGCACTCGCTCGTGTATCTCCTCTCCCCAACAGCACCTGGCACACAGTTTGATTAGGGCAACCCTGCAGGAACTTTTGCACAATAATCAAGATTCTGTTCTCAGAACGAAAAACAGGTTTTGCTTGTCCAGAGCTGTCAAGGGTCTGGGGTTTTTACCCTACACGATGATAAGGTAGGCTCTCGTGCTGTTACAGATGGAGAAGACAGGAGAGGCCTGGGTCACAGACCACTTTATTCCTCGTGGCAAAAGCAGCGACACTTCACGCCTGAGCCACTCACTCGACTTGCACCCCCACCCTAAGTTGCAGGAGGGTGACCCCAGGTGGGTCACCAACAGTGGGCAGCATTAGAGGAAAGCAACACTGAGCCTGGGGGAATCGCTGCTTCCCCCATCTAGTGAGCTGTAAGCAAACGCGCTCTTTGTCTCGCCCCCATCACCCGCCACCTTGCATGTTTGAGCTAAGAAATGGCCCAGGTGAATAACAAGACCTCGCAGTCTCCGCATACCCAGCAGGAATACGTAGGGATGCTCAGAGCCCCTGGCCTATCGCTTCTCCCAATATTGTCCTTTCCAGGGTAGAAGACTGGAAATCTCCCAAGAATTTGGGGGCCTTTACGGCTTCTATGTAGAGAAGACAGAAACCCAAATGAAGTTGCCTGTCCCAAGCTTACGGAGTAGATCTTTCCTTGAAAACAAAAAATCTTGGATCATTCCAAATCCGGTCTATACCCAGAGCTGAAAAGCAATCATCTCACTCCACTGTACACTGATTAAAAACTACACCTGGGACACTATCCTCACTCATTGGAGTGGTTTAAGTGGTTGGGGGAAATAAGAATATTTTCTGATACACGAAATTCAAATTTCAGTGGCAATGAAGTTTTATTGGAAAACAGCCATAATTCACTTAAGCATTCCCTTTGGCGGCTTTCCTGCTACAACCGCAAAGTTAAAGCCTAAAATAGTTACCGCCCCTTTAGAGAAGGAGCTCGCCAACTGTGTATCTACGCAGAGGGGTGAGGGGTTAGGTCCACTGGCTAAGCCCAACACCAGGCAAAGTAATCGAAGGAGCAACGCTCACTGGGCGAGTGGGAGGGGACTGAGTGTCGGGAAGTAACGGTCAGCTAGGGAGAGCTCCGAAGCGCGAAAGGAAAGGGCAACCGAGGCACAACGCCGGGAGTCCGGGACCAGACGGGCAGCACCCTAGTGGGGAAGAAGCAAGCCGCGCGCGGGGAGAGCGCTGGGCGAGCAATGGTGCCCTCTGCCGGCCGCGCCCCGCCGTCCAAATCCGGGGAGGCACCCCGCAGGTGGGGAATGGGAGTTGACAGGTTTGCCCATGCGGGTCCAAGAGGGGGGTCTCCCCTTTCCGGGTCGCCAGTGCTCGTTACCCCTTCTCCAGTCTTGTTTAAGGGAACGTGGGCTCAAGCTCGCGCTTGGTTCCTAACCACCGCGGAGCTCGGGCATCCCTCTCCTCGAACTGCGCTCGAGCACTCAATTAAACAAGCCCGCAGGGAGCGTCGCTTCTCGGGAGTGAGTCCTCCTCGAAACTCCGTGTTCCTCCCCGGCGTCCAGCTTCCTCAAGGGGCTCAAGGGGCTGCAATCCAGCCGTGCGGCGGGGTGGGTCCTCCTCGCCCGCCCCCGGGACGGCCCGCCGTCCGAGTGAGAAGTGACAGTCAAAAGACCAAGCTCCCCTCTTGCGGGAGGGGCTCGGGCCTAAAACTCGTTCCCAATGGCATTCGGTGCAAGCGCTGCCCTTCCCTGAGCTAAGCCTCGGGAGCCCAGAGGAGTTCCAGGAACAAGCCCGCAGCCCGGCTTCAAAGGGACTCTGGGGCAGTGGGGCGAGGCTAGCCACGCCAGCGTTCCTGGGAAACGCGGTCCGCAGCCTCCGCGGCGCACGCGCACCTCCCCGTCAGAGTGGCTGCACGCCTGCGCATCTGAGCGCCCTGAGCGCCCTCTCCTGGAGAGGAGGAGAAGCGGCGGCGGGAGCGGAGGTCGGGAGCTGCGTGTCGGGAAGGTGTCCGCAAGCCCCTTCCAGGGCACAAGTGAGCCTGCTTTAGGCAGCTGAGCTTTCAGGGACAGAGGGACTTGCTGGCGCGGTTTCTTCAAGTATCTGCGTTGGCTGCCGTTACAGCAGCTACCACCATCCCCCTTCAAGAACGCCGCTGCCTTCTCACTGATCCCCTGTACCCTCGTTCTTGTCCCCCAGCTTCCACTGTCACCGCATCCCTTCCGATCTGCAGCACATTTCCACCACGACACAAGTCACCCCCGTCACGCGCAAGCACATCTCAGCATATTATCTACGAACACTTCACTTTGCATTTCTAAAGAGGACTCTTTTAGACACAGCGACGGATCTGTATTGCCTTAAAAAAAAGTACGTCCTGGGGCGCCTGGCTGGCTCGGAGGTAGAGAAGACTCTTGATCTCCTGGCCCTAAGTCCAAGCCCCGCCTTGGTCCTAGAGCCTACTATAAATAAATAGAGGGCGCCTGGGTGGCTCAGTGGGTCAAGGCCTCTGCCTTCGGCTCAGGTCGTGATCCCAGGGTCCTGGGATCGAGTCCCCCATCGGGCTCTCTGCTCCGCGGGGAGCCTGCTTCCTCCTCTCTCTCTGCCCGCCTCTCTGCCTACTTGTGATCTCTGTCAAATAAATAAATAAAATCTTTAAAAAATAAATAAATAAATAAATAGAAAGTCCCAATATTTTCAAGTGAATTGTTGAGATTTCCCCCCCTGATGTAAATTTCTTTGCGTTTTTCACAGTTTGAGTCAGGACGTGGTATGTCAGTTAAGTGGCTTGTTCAATCTATAAATCCCCCTGACGTTTCTCTTCTATTTCTTTCAGTATATTTCTCCGAGGAACCGGCTCTTTTGTCCTATAAAGTTGCCTACAATCCCGATTTCGCTTGTTAACTGGGGAGATATTTTAATGTTCCGCTTTCGTGTATTTCCCCCAAAAAATGCTAACACAGGAGGCTTGATCCCATTCAAGTTCGATTTTTTTTTTTCACAAAAATACTTCATAGAGAGTTTGTGTTCTATCAGCACAGATGTCTGGATTTTTCTTCTTATGATGTAAGCACCTATTGGCCATCATCACCCAGATCCATTAATTCATTAGGAGTTGCACAACAGTAATATTCTATAATCTGTAATTCCTTCATGTATACACTGGATTATCCCTATAAAAAGAAATTTCCCATCAACTATTGCGCTGCCCTTCCCCAGGATACTCCCAAGGTGACCAATGAGGTTTTTGATTAGTTGTTTGCTAAGTGCCACTGAGTTCCTGCACTTAAACTGTTTAATGTGTTTCAAATTCATTACAGTGAGTGTGGCCATTGATGGTCAAAGTGTCCCACCTTGGACCTTTATAGGTTGTTCCTATAAAGTCTTTGTAGCTAGGCTCCTGAATGCTTTAACATAACTGGTTATCTTTGATACTTGCTTGTTTTCTGAAATGATGCCAGGTTCATCTTGCACGATTCCTGTCCCAAACCTGGATTTAACCATTTTTCCCAGGAGCCCTGCTTCCTTTTAGTGGGAGCTGGTATTCAGAGAGCACAATCTGGGTACTAGGGAGTGTCAACTCCTCCCCAAAAGCTCACGATTTAAAAAGTTTTTGATTTATTCTTCCATTTTTTAATATAAGGAAATGTGTGCATATATACTTATATTCCCCCCACCCTTTTCCCAACAAACTGTAACATACTATATATACACGTCTCACCACTTCTTCCCCATAAAAATATATCCTGGGGCACCTGGGTGGCTCATTCGATTAAGTTCCAACTGAGAAGACAGACATCTCCTCGTGATCACAGAGGCAGTTTCTTCCTTCTTTCTACACTTGCATACGCTCCATCGTTTGGAGATCTTATAATGCATTCAACTAGTCCTTTAATGATAGACATTTGGTTTGTTTCTAAAAGGGGGCAAGCAAGGAGAGAAAAAGAAATCTGGTGAGATGAGTAGAAAACAAATAGCAAGAAGGTAGACTGAAACCCAAACACATCTATAATTACATCAATATATAAACGGAATAAGTACTTCAAGTCAAAGTCAAAGATTATCAGGTTGGAATCTTTAAAAATTCTTCCATTTTCAAGAGACACACCTTTTTTTTTTAAGATTTTATTTATTTGACAGACAGAGATCACAAGGAGGCAGAGAGGCAGGCAGAGAGAGAGGAGGAAGCAGGCTCCCCACAGGCTCCCCGCAGAGCAGAGAGCCCAACGCAGGGCTTGATCCCAGGACCCTGAGATCATGAACCTGAGCCGAAGGCAGAGGCTTCAACCCATTGAGCCACCCAGGTGCCCCGAGCATGAAACTCTTGATCTTGGAGGGGTCTTGAGTTCAAGCTCCACACAGAGTTTACTTATAAAAAATAAAATAAAACAAAAAAAAATACAGTCACAAAAAAGTAGAAAATAAAAAGTACAGAAAAAGATATACCATGCAAACACTAATCAAAAGAAAGTTGATGTCACTGTATTAATACCAGACGAAAGAGATTTTAAGGCAGGAAGTACTACTAGAGATGAAGAGTGATATTTCATAATGATATAAGGGTTAACTTACCAGAAAGATACAACAATTCTGAATTTGAAATGAGGTTAACATAACCTCAAGATACATAAAGCAGAAACTCAAAACTCAAAAGAGAAAGATGCCTGGGTGGCTCAGTTGGTTAAGCCGCTGCCTTCGGCTCAGGTCATGATCTCAGGGTCCTGGGATCGAGCCCCACATCGGGCTCTCTGCTCGGCGGGGAGCCTGCTTCTCCCTCTGCCTCTGCCTGCCTCTCTGTCTACCTGTGCTCTCTCTCTCTCTCTCTCTCTAACAAATAAATAAAATCTTAAAAACAAACAAACAAACTCTCAATCATAATGTGTCATAACATATGCCTCTAAGGAGCTAGTAAAATAAGCAGATAAAAAATCACTGATAATATAGGCAATTTAAAGAATATGATTATATTACTCCTACAACTGTATAAGTTGCAGTTTCATTTAAACACTTGTAAGCTGCTTGATTATTTCCTTCCATAGAAATCTATTTCTTTTCTAAAAACAAGCTTTGAACAAACACATATAAATTATTCTATTAACAAAATCAGGGGCACCTGGGTGGCTCAGTGGGTTAAGCCTCTGCCTTTGGCTCAGGTCATGATCCCGGGGTCCTGGGATCGGGTCCCGCATCGGGCTCTCTGCGCGGTGGGGAGCCTGCCTCCCCCTCTCTCTCTACCTGCCTCTCTGCCTGCTTGTGATCTCTGTCAAATAAATAAAATCTTTTTTTAAAAAGTACAAAATCATTAGCTTTTTTTTTTTATGATCCCATTTATTTATTTGACAGAGACCACAAGTAGGCAGAGAGACAGAGGGAGAAGCACCTGCCAAGCAGAGAGCCCAACGCGGGGCTTGATCCCAGGACCCCGGGATCATGACCTGAGCCGAAGGCAGCCACTTAACAACTGAGCCACCCAGACGCCCCCACAATCATTAATTTTAAAGCTCCTTTCAGTGAAATAAGGAATTCAGTATCCTACCCCCATCTCACAATTTCTCACTCCTGTTCATCTCCCCCAGCTTTCGCTGTTCTCATCTGAGGGAGAAAACCTACCCTCTTCTTCCCCCCAATATTAAAAAAAAAAAATCTTTAAGTCATCTCTACACCCAACATGGGGGTTGAACCCTAACCACCTGAGCCAGCCAGGTACCTCACCCCCCAGCATTTTATTTCAAAGATTTTATTTATTTATTTATTTGAGAGAGAGCATGCATTTAAGCAGGGGGAGGGGCAGAGAGGAAGGGAGAGGGAATGAATCTGAAGCAGATTCTCCCCACTGAGTGCAGAACCCCAGGCAGAGCTCAGTCTCAGGACCCAGAGTTCATGACCTGAGCATGACTAATCCGCCCTGGCACTCCTCCCCAACATTTTTTTTTAAAGATTTTACTTATTTGTTTGTCAGAGAGAGAGGGAGCGAGCACAGGCAGACAGAGTGGCAGGCAGAGGCAGAAGCAGGCTCCCCGCTGAGCAAGGAGCCTGATGTGGGACTCGATCCCGGGACGCTGGGATCATGACCTGAGCCGAAGGCAGCTCTTAACCAACTGAGCCAGTTGTCCCTCCTCCCCAACACTTTAGAAGTTATGTTCTCGTGCTTTTTTTTTTTTGAATTTTATATGAAGCATTATTTTTAAAATATAAAAAACCACCACACACCAAGAGACAACAATGTCCTCCTCTCAAGATGCTTGCTTACCTCCGTCTTTGGGAAGAACACCGACTCCCCCACTGACGGACAACTGCCTCTCTAGCTCTAAGTCACTCAAAGGAGGCTACCTCCTTGGCCACCTGGCATCTCTTGCATTTTTTTTTTTGAGTGTGGTGCCCTCTGTGGGGCTCGATCTCATGATCCGGAAATCCTGACCTGAGCCAAAACCAAGAATCTGATGCTCAACCTACTGAGCTACCCAAGTGCCCCAGCGTGGAAACCCTTTTAACCAATCATTCCTCACCTAAGAGAGAAAGTGCTTTAAGTCTGTAAAAAAAAAAAAAAAAAATTTTTTTTTTTTTACCAAGTATAGGACATTCTGCGAAAATGTCTCTGATAACTTTAAAAAGTCAAAGCCATAAAAACCAGCAGCGCTGAAAAGGAGTGGCTTTGTTCCAGTCTCTGCCGCTGAGTGGGTGAAGAAAGGACCGCTCGAATGACGGCCGCTGGCAAATTGTAAAAGAGAACAGGGAATACGGTGGAGTGTTGATTTGGAAACTGAATTTAGCCTCCTTTCCAAGGTCTGTGCATACCACTTCCCCTGGACAGGTCCAGCCCCAGAATGGAGCACCTGCACACTTACGGTGGCCTTCCGTCCCCTGTCCTCAGCGCCCCGGTGACAGGTCTGTCCACAGTGCCATTGTTCTGACTGGCCTCCTGGCCAGAGGCAACAATACGACGTTGAATACAATGGTGTCTGCGGTTTATTGGGAGATCATTAGAAATATTTGGGCTTCATTCCCAGATCCTGGCCAGAGCTCCTAAAACCCTTGTAATTTCCTAAGAGTTAAGAGCCATAGTCACATCCTTTGTTATAATATTTGCATTCTATGAGCTATAAAGGTAAAAAGAAGGTCTTTTGTTATTCATAATAACCCCGGGTTTACGTGAATGAGGTGACTTTTGGAAAGCCCCTAAGGAAGGACGCTGCTGGTTGCCAGAAGAACCAATCATGTGATTAGAGGGTTGGAATTTTCAGCTTCACCCCCAGACCTCTGGGGAGGAGACCGGCACTTAATCACCAATGATTGACTTAATCACCAATGGCTGATGACTCAATCCCGTGACACCTCCATAAAAACCCTAAACAATAGGGGTTCAGAGATCCCCAACACTGAGATGCTTGGAGGGTGGCATGCCCAGAGAGGGCACGGAAGCTCTGCGCCCCATCTCCATTCCTTGCCCCATGCATCGATGTCTTCCATTTGGTTGCTCCTGAGTTGCATTCTTCATAATAAACCAGTAAACTAAGTAAAGGGTTCTGAGTTTCTGTGAGCTGTTCTAGGAAATTACCAAATCCTATGATCGTAATCAATGTGGAAAATAACTTGTCTTCATATTTTATTCAACATCAGAAAATCTGCTCTGCAGAAAAATCGTGATCTCTCGTTCAGGCTCTGTGCTCAGTGGGGAGTCTGCTTGAGATTCTCTCTCTCCTTCTCCCTCTGGCCCTCCCCCTGCTCTCTCGAAAATAAATAAAATCTTTAAAAAAAAAAAAAGAATTGAGGGAATGCCTCAGCCCTAGATCACCCCTTACACGGAGGATTTATATAGTACACAGATCTGTGTACTAAATACGAGGGATGGTCTACAAGATCATCTCCTGAATGGGTAAAGAAGGTGTGGTGTGATGGAATATTATGCAGCCATCAAAAATATCTTGCAACAAGGCAGATGGAACTAGAGGGTATTATGCTAAGGGAAATAAGTCAATCAGAGAAAGACAATTATCCTATGATCTCACTCATATGAGGAATTTGAGAAACAACACAGAGGATCATAGGGGAAGGGAAGGAAAAAATGAAACAAGACGAAACCAGAGAGGGAGACAAGCCATAAGAGACTCTTCATCTTAGGAAACAAATTGAGGGCTGCTGGAGGGGTTGGGGGAGGGAGGGATGAGGTCGCTGAGTGATGGACATCAGGGAGGGTATGTGCTGTGGGGAGCGCTATGAATTGTGTAAGACTGCGGAATCACAGACCTGTACCCCTGAAACAAATAATACATTATATGTTAATTTAAAAGAAAAAAAAAAAACAGATCATTTCTTACTTTCCATCAGAGAATCCAAACTAGGGGAAAGCTCTGAGTACCATGAATGTAGGACCTCCTTCCGTGTTTACAAAATCCCATTTGAACATTAGGAAATTTACCACGGGGAAAAGCTGCTGAAAGCATTACATGGGAGACCACCTTCACGCAGAGCACTGAATTTATTCTATGTTCAAGTGCTCACGCCCGAGAGACACCTTATAAATGTCGTAACTGTGAAAAGCCCTACTCATAGCTCTTCCCTTACTGCCATCAGAGGAGTCCTGTTACGGGAGGACAAGCCAGCAGACATCCTGGATGTAGGACTTGTCAAAGCAGACGTCTCATTTAAGACCAGATCGGAGCGCGTACAGCCACTGCAGAAACAGTATGGAGTCCACCAGGAATTAAAAATAGAAATACCATATGATCCAGTAATTGCACTTCTGGGGGTTTATGAAAGAAAATTAACATACTAGGGGCACTGGGTGGCTCAGTGGGTTAAAGCCTCTGCCTTCGGCTCAGGTCATGATCCCAGGGTCTTGGGATCGAGCCCCGCATTGGGCTCTCGGCTCAGCGGGGAGCTCAGCGGGGAGCCTGCTTCCTCCTCTCTCTCTGCCTGCCTCTCTGCCTCCTTGTGATTTCTGTCTGTCAAATAAATAAATAAAATCTTAAAAAAAAAAAAAAGAAAATGAACATACTAAAGAGCTATACACACCCCTAAGTGTCTTGTAGCATTATTTACACCAGCCAAGATAGGGAAGCCGCCGAGTGTCTGCCCATAGAGGAGTGGGTATAGCTCCCGGGTGGCTCAGCTGGCTACGCGTCTGATTCCCGATTTCAGCTCAGGTCGTGATCTCAGGGATCCAGCCCCGAATTGGACTCCGTGCTCAGCAGGGGGTCTGCTTGAGATTCCCTCTCCGGCCCGCTGCCCCTCCCCCACCTGGCTCCCACTTGCAAACGTGCTCTCTCAGGAACAAATAAAGGATAAACTCTGGGGCGCCTAGGTGGCTCAGTGGGTTAAAGCCTCTGCCTTCGGCTCAGGTCATGATCTCAGGGTCCTGGGATCGAGCCCCCGCATCGGGCTCTCTGCTCAGCAGGGAGCCTGCTTCCTCCTCTCTCTGCCTGCTTCTCTTCCTGCTTGTGATCTCTGTCTGTCAAATAAATAAATAGAATCTTAGAAAAAAAAAAAGGTAAAATCTCTCTAAAAAGCAGAGGAATGGGGACGCCTGGGTGGTTCAGGCATCAGGCGTCTGCCTTTGGCTCAGGTGATGATCTCGGGGTCCAGGGATCGAGCCCCATGTTAGGCTCTGTGCTCAGCGAGGAGCCTGCTTCTCCCTCTCCCTCTGCTGCTCCCCCTGCTTGTGCTTTCTCTCTCTGTCAAATAAATAAATAAAATCTTAAAAAAAAAAAAAGAGTAAGTCACGGGGATGAAAGGCACGGCGTAGAGAACGCAGTCAACGGTGTGGCGGCGACTGTCCAACCACTGTGTCCTACACCTGAAACTAACGTGACATTCCGTCAAAGAATCACACCAGAAAGAGATCTCACCGTCAGAACTGGCAGGAAATCTTTTTTTTTTTTTTTAAGATTTTATTTATTTATTTGACAGAGATCACAAGCAGGCAGAGAAACAGGCAGAGGGGGAGGGGGAAGCAGGCTCCCCACTGAGCAAAGAGCCCCATGCGGGGCTTGATCCGAGGACCCTGGGGTCATGACCTGAGCCGAAGGCAGAGGCTCAACCCACTGAGCCACCCAGGCGCCCCGGCAGGAAATCTTCTGACCAAAGTACACACCTTCCTAAGCAATCAGAAGCTCATAGTAAAGAATCTTACGGGGTTTTCCCTCTCCCTCCCAGCTGCCACCTTCTCCAGCACCCCCAGCAAAACGACAGCGGAACCCACAGCTAGGACCGCACACCAGCCTGAGCCTCACCCACACACTCCGCTCTGTTGACAGCTGCCTCCCTCTTCCTTCTCAGCTGCCCGACGCTCACCACAGATTTTTGTCTCCCGAAACAGTGTTTGGAGAGCAGCGCCAAAAGGAGGCGCATTCCATCCATTTCTCGGATTTTCCCTGCTCTCTGGCGGTCCACCTGACAACCAAATTGCTTTGACCCCTTGTGGGGGTCGCTTTCCCTGAACTGCATCTGGTATCATCCACCCCCCCCGCCCCGTTAGCATCCAGGCAGGCAAGAAGCCGCGATCCTAGGAAATGACGTTCGTTTTTTACGGAAACGATGTTTTTCTGTGTGTTGTTTATGGGTGTCTTCTTTAGGACTCCCCAGAGAGGCATTTCTGGGAAGCTCAAGCCAGGAAAAGCTGTCCTCCTAGCAGCTGGTCTGTTTCTAACTCAGAGACACCAGGCATCTTGTAACTGCCAACTCAACAAATAGTCAAGTAAACACAGTCTTTTGAAGAAAAGAACCAGAATATGTGATTTTCGTGTTACTGCCAATTATTTCATCAAATAGATGGGCTACAATTTATCTTGGAATAAAATTGTGCTCTTGCTGATCGTGAAACCTTCCAGAGACTTGAAATGCTGTGGAGAAAATTGTTTGGTTTCAGCGTTTCCATTCACAAGAGATGTTTATGCTTCCAAGTCGATGAGGAGGAGGGTTTATTTTTAGGAATTTTTTCCCCCCTACTTTTCCTTTTCTAACCTACTCATATGATTTCAAGGATTTTTGCTTTTAGTTAATTGATAAGAAACTGAAGGTGATGAGAGGTAAATAATAATTTAGGAATTCTGCTTGTGGTAAGACAGAGCAATTTCTCAGGTAAAGAAAGAAATAGGGGCGCCTGGGTGGCTCAGTGGGTTAAAGCCTCTGCCTTCGGCTCTGGTCATGGTCCCAGGGTCCTGAGATCAAGCCCTGCATCAGGCTCTCTGCTCAGCGGGGAGCCTGCTTCCTCCTCTCTCTCTGCCTGCCTCTCTGCCTACTTGTGATCTCTGTCAAATAAATAAATAAAATCTTAAAAGAAAATGGCATTGAGGGGACCTGGCTGGTTTACTCAGTGGACCATGCAACGCTTGATCTCAGCCCCACATTTCAAGCCCCACATTGGGTATAGAGATTACTTTCATTTTGTTTTACTTTTTTTAAAGATTTTATTTATTTATTTGACAGAGAGAGAGCACAAGCAGGGGGAGCTGCAGGCAGAGGGAGAAGCAGGCTTCCCGCTGAGCAGGGAGCCCTACGTGGGGCTCGATCCCAGGACCGTAGGATCACGACCTGAGCCAAAGGCAGATGCTTAACTGGCTGAGCCACCCAGGTGTAGAGATTTCCTAAAAATAAATCTTTAGGGGTACCTGGGGGTTCAATCGGTTAAGTAGTTAAGCTTCCAACTCCTGATTTCTGCTCAGGTCAAGATCTCAGGGTTGAGGGATGGAGCCCTGAGTAGGGCTCCACACTCAGTGGGGTGTCTGCTTGAGATTCTTTCTCTCTGCTCCTTCTCCAACTCACCCTCGCTCAAATAAATAAATAAATCTTAAAAAAATGTATATTTAAACAAAATAAAATAGGGGTGCCTGGGTGGCTCAGTGGGTTTAGCATCTGCCTTCGGCTCAGGTCATGATCTCAGGGTCCTGGGATCGAGCCCCGCATCGGGCTCTCTGCTCATCAGGGAGCCTGCTTCCCCCGCTGCCTACTTGTGGTCTCTCTCTGATAAATGAATAAATAAAATCTTTAAAAATAAATAAATGAATGAATGAATAAAATGGCATCAGATGTGAGAAACTCAAAGGTTTTCCTCCTTTGTAGTGTGCTCCCAGGTAAAGTTAAATAAATCAGAGGGAAAGGGAGTGTTTTAGAATACACTATCGTGAAAATCCAAACTTCCTATAAAATCAGAAATGTATTTGCTAAACCTAAACTTATAATGTTATGCTTAATGACCTTAAACTTAAAAATAACTGTTAGTGCAAAAAAGTGTATATGCAGGGGTGCCTGGGTGGCTCAGCTCATGGTACCAGGGTCCTGGGATTGAGCCCTGCAGGGAACCTGCTTCTCCTTCTGCCTTCTACTCACTCCCTCTGCTTGTGCTCTCTGTCAAATAAATAAATAAAACCTTAAAAAAAGAAAAGAAAAAGAAATAGCTTTTAATTTCATGGTAAATTTTGAAGTTGTGTTTGGCCCAAAATATGGTCGTCTAAATTCTTATCGATTTCCTCTTTGTCTCCAACATCAAGCTAATCATAATTTTTTTTGAAGTAATCTCTACGCCCAATATGGGTCAAGTTTATAAAGAATTCCTAGATCCCCATGCAGAACTTCTTTTTTGGTATCCATTAAAAGTCTATAATCGGGGCACCTGGGTGGCTCAGTGGGTTGGGCCTCTGCCTTCGGCTCGGGTCATGATCCCAGGGTCCTGGAATTGAGTCCCATGTCAGGCTCCTTGCTGGGGTGGCGGGAGAGCCTGCTTCTCTCTCTGCCTTTGCATGCCACTCTGCCTGCTTGTGTGCTCTCTCTCTGACAAATAAACACGTAAATAAAATCTTAAAAGAAAAAGCAGGATGTATGACATCCTTGTAAGAAAAAAAAAAAAAAAGGAGGGGTGCCTGGGTGGCTCAGTGGGTTAAAGCCTCTGCTTTCGCCTCAGGTCATGATCCCAGAGTCCCGGGATCGAGTCCCGCATCGGGCTCTCCTCAGCGGGAAGCCTGCTTCCTCCTCTCTGCCTGCCTCTCTGCCTACTTGTGATCTCTCTCTCTGTCAAATAAATAAAAAATCTTAAAAAAAAAAAAAAAAAGGAGGAGGAAGAGGAAGAGGAGGGGAGATTAGTGGAAAATTCCGTCATTGGGTAACATTTCAATATTTTAAATACAGTCAGTTCTTCTATAATGCTTGTTTTGAAAGCACAGATTTGTTCCACCACAGTTGCTATAAAGGGAAACAATCTAAACATAGGACAAACTTTGAGTTTGATTGTGTGTGATTTCATCCATAAAAAAAGGAATGAATGCAGAAAACCTCACCCAACACAACCAAGCCATGTTGGGGAAACCACCAGAGCACGTGCACACATCTCGAACACTGCCTGCTCATCCATGCGTGATGGGACAACTGTCCATCCAAGTTCAGATAACCCTCTTTCCACGACTTCACCAAAAAATCAAAAGCTGCGTGCACCCTTGGATGCCCACTTCCACAAGCAAACTTCTGTAAGGTAAAGAGCACCATTTATTGTAATATTTATGTGTTTCCTAACCATGGAACACATGTAACACGGTGCCAATATTGTTGTTATTGGATTCCGAGCCCTCTTTCTATATGTCACCAACCAAGTTTCAGAGTGCTGTCTCCCAACCCATCCTACCTCGGGCGAGGTTTTGGGAGCTCACATCAACATTACACCAAAACTCTGTTGTTACAGATGGCACTGATAAAATGTGTGGAATTTTAAAGAAACTTAGCCCTCTGGATTCAACCTTTTGTGAGGCTGAAATGCAGGCAAAAACGTGAATAGAGGGGCGCCTGGGCAGCTCAGCTGGTTAAGCGGCTGCCTTGGGCTCGGGTCAGGATTCCAGGGTCCTGGGGTCCAGCCCTGCATCAGACTCCCTGCTCAGCACAGAGCCTGCTTCTCTCTCTCCCTCTGCCTGCTGCTCTGCTTGTGCTATCTCTCCGTCAAATAAATAAACCTTTTTTTAAAAAAAGCGAATAAACTTCTATGACATCATAAAGCTAAAGTCTTTATTCTGTCTTAGGGGCGTGTTTTCACAATAGGATTTGCACATGCCCATCACAGGAGAACAAACGACCTACAGGTGTAGCTCATGACTGTCCCACGCCCCCTGCAGCTTCCACTTGTTCCCGGAAATAGAATTCATTGTCCGGAGTCTTGCACTGCACACTGCGCTAGAGGAAGAGAAACCAAAGAAGACAGGGATACGAGGGCATCTTCCAACTGAACACAGTGATTCATACACGGCCAGCAAATGCATTGCCAGCACGAGTCCAATGTTTAGAGAAGTGGTCTTATGACTTCTTTGGGCAAACATTTCTGTTAGTAAAAATAACTTCTGAGTTATTTTCGATGTGTATTCTATATAGGTTCTATTACATGATACATTCATGCACTCACACCTGCTTCTAGCCTTTGCCTCTCAGGAGGAATCTAGAACATGCACAATGCTCCTCCTTCCGGGTCTCCTGATACAAGAGGGAGAGCCCCCAAAACAGGAAGGACCTGGAAGTTAACCTTATTTTTTCACACATGTATTTGGAGGGTTTTCTCTCACTGAGATGAATTTCAGAAATTTCCTAGGTTACTCTAGATATACTGTTGAAGCAACAAGTTTAGGGAAAGACCAGCAAAGCTTGATAATGTGTAGATTTCTTCCTGAAACAGTGTGAGTGAAGCTACGTCTCTGCCTCTTCTTCTCCCTAAGTCACACTTTCCTGGGGCTCCTCTCCCTTGCCAGCCCCACAACACAGAGCAGAAAGCTTTTTCTTTGCCTCCCAACTCAACCCAGGCACTGGGAATGACTGGCTCACTCAATTTATTCTGGGTAAGAAAAAAAAAAAGTGGCGGTTAAGCAGTGTTTCAGACCCACACAGATGAATCTGATGGAGGCGCCTGGGTGGCTTGTCGGTTAAGCGTCTGACTCTTGGTTTTGGCTCAGGTCATGATCTCAGGGTCCTGGGATCCAGCCCGATCCAGCCCGGAATCAAGCTGCCTGCTCAGGGAGGCTGCTTGCTCATGATCTCTGTCTGTCAAATAAAATCTTAAAAAAAAAAAACAAAAAAACAGATGAATCTGATAAAAGATGTCAGAGATCTCCCAAGTGCATTCATCATTGTGGGTCTGCATTTCTTGGGGTCTCCTGCAGGCCTTGGCTTGTCCAGGAAACTGGCATGAATCCAAGGGAGATTGTTCTGTAGAAAGGCTGGTGGTCCCAAGCCCTGAGAGGGTCCTAAGCCCTGAGAAACTCCGAAAAAGGAGCAGGAGTGCGGACCCTGAACTTGCAATGGCCCAGCCAAGGGATAAATAGTGATCGGAAGAGGGAGTCCTCGACACGGATTGTGAACACCCAGATAATGGGAGCATATTGATTTTTCCCAAAAGGTACAAGCAATTAATTTCCTAGTCCATTTTTTTTCAATTCACCACTCTTCTTTGTCTGCCAAGTGTCAAGTTTACCCCATACATAAATTTCTATAATTTCAATGGCTATTTTTCTTTCCACGATTTGAAGACTTAAGTGTGTTTCTTTTTACCATCACCTGTTCCTACTTCCTTTCTGATTACTTTAAGACTTTTTTTTTTAAGATTTTATTTTTAAGTAATCTCTACATCCAACATGGGGGCTTGAATCCACAACTCCGAGATCGAGAGTCACATGCTCTACTGAGTGAGCCAGCCAGGTACCCCGGTTGCTTTTTAAATAATTTCTTGCCCTTTTTTAAAACAGAAGTTATTTCTTTTTGTACCTCTCTGAGCATGCCACATATATTTATTTGGAAGTATTTATCTGTCTGTTCCAGAATGTGATTTGGAGTGGATTCACATTCCAATTTTTTATTTTCTTGGGAAGTTTTTGTTTTTATTTCTCTCTCTTACTCTGCGCTCCCATCTCCACCCACCCAGTGGTCTTGCAGTAGCTTCCGTCTGCCCCCTGGCCAAGTCATCGTCTTACCATGACATCACGGTCTTAAGAGTCATGCAGAATCAGGGAACATGCCAATGGGCGACTTGGCTGGGAAGCTTGTCTCCCACATCCTACACCCCCGGTCTCACAGCTTGGGAAATGCCACCTCCCCGGGTGGCCGTCAGCCATAGTTCTTTCTTCCCAACTTCCCTTCATGGCCTACTTGGCCCCTCACTTCCAGCCGTGAGCTTGTGTGGAACACTTTTTTTTTTACTTTATTTAAGCTTTATTTAAACATATGATGTAACCCCACCACCCTCACCCAACCCCTCTTCCCCCCACCCCCCTCAGTTTGTTTTATGACATTAAGAGTCTCTTTTGGTTTTTCTCCCTCCCGATCCCATCTTCTTTCATTTTTACTTTTCCTACCACCTTAACTCCCACCCCCGTTGCTTAGCGAAATAAGTCAACTGGAGAAAGACAACTACCACATGATCTCCCTGATATGAGGAAGTGTGGAACACTTTTAGTTCTCCTCATCCCACAGGACTCAAACCCCCAGTCATTACCACTGACTTCCGACCGGAACACAACCAACCCCGGGCTGCCATTTGCGCTCAGCTTTGCATTTCCGCTCTTGGAATATTTTGTCTCTTTCCTGCTTGATCTTTTCCATCTTCAAGCATTCAGCCTGTCTTTGATTTTATCTGGGTATTTGGGGTTTTCTGTTTCAACATTTTCTGTGTCACTGCTGTATGTTTGGAGAAGAGAAAGTGCCTCAAAGCACAGGTCTGTGTCCTCTCCCTTACCCTGCTTCTCTGCTCTGGGTTTTCACATCTAGTGGTGACTGCGCAGGGAGGGGCGGTTTCGGCTCTATGTACACAGTGGTCTATCTAGGTGTGAGCTGATAACCCACCAATTACCAGATGGTTTAATGAGCTGCCAGATCTTTGATGAGACAGACAGGTAAGGCTTCTCACAGGTAGATTATTTCTGAATTACTTAATAGATTATGAACTGACTCTCTCTTTCATGCCTGGAACCACCAAGAGATCTCGGATAACAAAATCAGAACAATCTCAACCAGATTTTTATTTATTTGTCAGAGAGAGTGAGCACAGGCAGACAGAGTGGTAGGCAGAGGGAGAAGCAGGCTTTCTGCTGAGCAAGGAGCCCGATATGGGACTCGATCCCAGGACGCTGGGATCATGACCTGAGCCGAAGGCAGCTGCTTAACCAACTGAGCCACCCAGGCGTCCCTGTTTATTTATTTTTAAAGATTTTATTTATTTATTTGACAGAGAGAGAGAGATCTCAAGTAGGCAGAGACACAGGCAGAGAGGGAGAGAGTGAGGGAAGCAAGCTCCCTGCTGAGCAGGGAGCCCAATGCGGGGCTCGATCCCAGGACCCCAAGACCACGATCTGAGCCAAAGGCAGAAGCCCAACCCACTGAGCCACCCAGGTGCCCAAAGATTTTATTTATTTATTTATTTATTTATCTGGCAGAGAGAAAGAGAGAGATCACAGTAGAGATCACAGAGAGGCAGGCAGAGAGAGGGGGGACAGCCTCCCCTGAGGCTGAGCAGAGAGCCTGATTCGGGGACCCTGGGATCATGACCTGAGCCGAAGATAGAGGCTTTAACCCACTGAGCCACTCAGGCGCCCCATTTCAACCAGATATAAATGATCTCCCATATTAAGTCCTTACTTCAGAGGAATGCATGGCAACCAAGTTGTTTTTGAGTGATTTTATAATCATCAAACTTGATTATGAGTTTATTAGGTCATCTTGTCCTAGGGTACAGAACATCGAGACGCAAGACAGCCTCACTGCAGAAAATCCAAGCCTATGAAGGACTGGGGTAAAGCTAGTCACAAATCGCTAATGTTGATGACCACCTACAAATGGGATGTCTCTTCTTTAGGAAGTTCCTTTTCCCCAACCCAAGTCAGGGCCTTCAACCACCAGAGCGAGGGAGCCGACCATTCTCCTAGAGAAAAGCAGACAGGGGACAGGACTCAAAAGCCTGGGTTTGGGAATCTAAGTGTCAAAAGCCTTGGTTTGGGAATCTAAGTGTCTGAATGGCAATCCCAACTCGGCCATTGGTTGGCTTTATGAAACAGGGCAATTGCTTTCATTTTTCTCATATCCTGATAAAGGAATAGTAATGGTTCTCCCTTCTCGAATTACCATGAGCATTCAGTGAAAGCCTGTGGGCAAACTGCTGGCCTGGAATCAAACGTCTGTTCTTTTAATAAATTAATAAACACAGATTTACTGTATGATCCAGCAACTCCACATCTAGGTCTACCCCCCCAAAAAAAACAAAAACAAAAGCAGAGACTTGAACGGTATTTGTACATTTATGTTCATAACAGCCAGAAGTTAGAAGCAACCCAGGTGTCCCTCGATGTATGGATGGATAAACAAAATGTGATACACACACAATGCAGTATCATTCAAAAGGAAGGAAATTCTGACACACGCTACAACACAGATGAGCCTTGGCGACATTATGCTCGGTGAAAGAAGCCACACACAAAGAGACAGTAGGACGGGGACCCCACTTATATGAGGTACCTAGAATACGGATCTGTCAGATTCAGAGAGACACACAGTAGAAAGATGGTTGTCAGAGGCTGAGAGGGGAGAGGGATGGGGAGGGAGTGTGTAACAGGTACGGAGCTTGGGTTTTACAAGACAAAAAGAGTCCCGGAGGTGGTTGGTGACGAAGATGGTGAATTATCCTTTATGTGTATTTCACCACAATTTAAAAAAAAAAAAAAAAAGGAAAAAAGAAAAGCCACATGACAGAAATTTCTGTTCTTTAAGATTTTTTTTTTAATTTGGCACAGAGAGAGAGATCACAAGTAAGCAGAAGCAGGCGGGGGGGGGGGCGGGCTCCCCACTGAGCAGAGAGCCCAATTCGGGGCTCGATCCCAGGACCCCGAGACCATGACCTGAGCTGAAAGCAGAGGCCCAACCCACTGAGCCACCCGAGTGCCCCAGAAATTTCTGTTTTTTCTCTGTTCAATAAATTCGTATTGAAAAAGCATTCTCCACATCCTTCGTTAGGCACTACTGCTCCCCAAAACAGCTAGTTAGACACTGGCCCTGCCCCCAGAGGAGGGGCGAGTCAGACATCTAAACAACGTGTGACATAAAGTACAAACAGATTCTGAGTGACAAAGGCCTATCGATGACATGAGGGGCACAGGGGAAGGAGTGGCCAGTTCTTCTTGGGTGGCCACAGTAAAAGTCGGGAAGGCTTTCTACAAAGTGTAACATGTGACCTGAATCCTGAAACCCCAAAAGAGCAGCCATCAAGCTTTGGGGGTTCGGGAGCGAGACGTCTGAGCAATGCTGGGGGCCTGACATGTCCTGGTGCATTCACGGCCTCGCACTGGGCCCTGCTGGTTCTAGGTGGCGGAGGAGGTCTGCACCAGCAGCCAGAGAGGGCTCAGAAAGGAGCCACAGAGGGCTTCTGGGCCTGGGGAGGTGTTTGGACACTCACTTGCAGGCCGTGGGAAGTGACTAAGAGGTGCTGAGCAGGGGGCTGACTCCATCACATTGGAATAAACAATCACACAGCAACAGGAGATCAGTGTTGCTATTGGTTCACTGATGTTTGCAGACTACCCAGCAACTGGTAAATAGCCAAAAGTCTAGTGTTTCAGGCCTGCCCAGAAAGAATGATACACATGGGTCTGTGAATCTTCAAATGCTTATTCAGACCCAAATTGCTCATAATTGGAAGGAGTACTTAGCTATTTGCACACCAATCTGTCTCACAGAAACCTGTTACTCTGTGCCCCTCCAGCACCACAGAACATTTCTCTATTCCTTTTTCTCACCGTGTTTCAAATTGAGCTTTATTGATTATGACCTTGTATCTCATCTTTTTTTTTTAAAGATTTTATTTATGTATTTGACACACAGAGATCACAAGTAGGCAGAGAAGTAGGCAGAGAAAGGGGGAAGCAGGCTCCCCGCTGAGCAGAGAGCCGGATGTGGGGCTCGATCCCAAGACCCTGAGATCATGACCTGAGCTGAAGGCAGAGGCTTTAACCCACAGAGCCACCCAGGTGCCCCCACTTGAATCTCATCTTAATTAAGTAGCTTTAAAATTAAAAAGACGTAACCACCTTCGCTTTGGGTTCGAGCACCTTGCACACTGCCAGTGAACCAGGAAACGAATACTTCATGTTCCCAGCTACACACAAACCTATAGCTCTTTGCCCAGGACTACTACCCAAACCCTGAAGCTCTTCCCAAAGATCCCTATGGAATGAGAAGGAATACCCATGCGCTGTAGCCAGAAAAGCTGTTTCCTAAGAAGTCAGAACATCGCTGTTGGGTTTCTAGAAGATAAAGCAAACTACTGGCATCCTTAATCCTCTGCTGGATGGCAACACTTCCTGTTTTTACCGGGTTACAAGGAATTCTCACCAGTTTTTCCAGGACAATCCATTTCCTAAAAACAAATATCCTTCTTAGGCATCTCCCTCTTGTTTCCACGTCCGTACAGAGCAAGAACTTGCCAGACACTTACACACATTGTCTCGGATTAGGCAAAAGATATCAAAACAAAAACAAAAACATAAAACAATCCTTATTGCTCACAGAAATTTCAGAAAATCTGCACAAAATAACCCAGAAAGCGTGTTCTTGCAAGCAAGCCGGTATGGTTCTGGAGATTTGTACTAAGTGAAAAGACTTAATGTACGTGCTGCTCTCCTGTGACAAGCACCTGCTGGATTCGCATCCTGGGCCTGGAGAGTCTGAGGGCTGGGGTTTGTATCACCCATTTTCCTCTGCAACTTCAAGTCAGCACCTCAGCAAAGCTGTCTGTCAATTTTGTGCGCAAAAACTGGCAGCAACTCCATGAGTTTTCCAAGTGACAAAGTGCGGGCAGGTTATTTCGTTGCACTGCGTCCCTGGACAGAAGATTCTGACACTTGTTCTCGTTGTCTAGAATGGTTCTCAATTGGGGGTGATTTTGTGCCCCAGAGGTATTTGGCAATGTCTGGAGACATTTCTGGTATCATGACAGGGCTGGGAGAAGTGGGGGAGGGGTGCTATGGGCATCAGGTGGGGAGAGGCCAGAGATGCTGATCATCCTACAATGCACAGGGCAACCTCCCTCCCACCCCCAAAGAATTATCCAGTGGAAAAGGTCAAAAGCGTCAAAATTAGGAAATTTTGATCTAGAATTAGAAATTGAACACTGGAGTGCCTAGCCTTTAGTCCTCTCAGAAAGTCAAACTTTAAAAAAAAAAAAAAAAAAAGAAAGAAAGAAAGTCAAACTTTTCTGCCCACCAAAATCCTCCTCTCTTTTTGTAGTCATGGGGGGGCGGGGTTTAAAACAAAGTGCAAGGTTAGACTACACTTCCCAGCCTCCTTTGTAGTTCAGTTTGACCATGTGACTAGTTCTCACCAATAGAATGTGACCTGCAGAGACAGCAAGCTGAGGCTCCCAAGAACTGTCTTTCTCCCCTTCTGTTGGCAAAGCACAGAGGACCACTAGGCTATGTTAGAACCACATACTGGATCCCAGGTCCCTGAATCGCCACACGGGAAAGACCCACCCATCAACATGTTTGACCCAATACTTATGTCTGGGTCTTTTTGTCATGGTTGCTTAGCTCGGCCTATCTAATAAACAGCTATTTCCCAAAACCATGTTGGCCCTAGATGCTTGGGGAGCTGAGACCTCTGAATGGGGCAAACATGCTGGCGATCTTTGCCCGTGGAGTTAGTTTGGGGTTCCTCCTCTTCTATCTGGTAGGGCTGCATGTGTCAAAGCCCACTGCTGAGGTGCCCTTGCTTTGCTCAGTGCAGGACGGACTCTGGGAATAAAGTGTGTTAGGATCCCAGCTCTGTATATTATGGTCCCAGCTCTGTGTGACCTTGGTTACATTCGAAAACCTGCCGGGAGGGATTTCAGTGAGCATGCTTGCCAAGGCTGGAGCAGAATGTTACCAGAAGTGAGGAATGGGTGTTGCTCTGACAGAAACCATAGCCATATGCACACTCTATTAAACTGAAATCTTCCCAGTGACCCATCTTGCCTGGGATCCCAGGGGCTCTGAGCCACGGAATCAGGGTGTAGCCTCAGGGTGTGAGCATTTCACAGAATTCTGTTCCCCCAACCCCTCCCCCACCACTCCTACCATTGGCAGCAAGAGTTGTCCAAAACACGAGGGGAGAAAATTCTCTGCAAGATGTGATAAATCATTAAACATGATGGTTCCTGAAATCTGCTGTGTGCTGAAGTTGGGAATTTTTCAGCAAGGTAAACTGACTACCATGTATCTCAATTAATTCCTCTCCAGTTTCTATGGGCTCATCTTAATTTATTTCATTCATGTCATTTATCGTACTTGTTTCTTGTCCACCTCTCCTACTAGAATATAAGCTCCCTGAGGGTCGATCTTGTCTGCCTTGGTCCCCACCTTGTCCCTCACATTCAGCACAGTGCCCTGCTTGCGACATGTGTGCAGAAGAGTGCCTTTTGCCAAAGCCTGGAGCATGCTGCATTTCACTGAGGGTCCACTCCACTTTTTCTCCACGTGTGGTGACTTGAGCCTCTGTGGACACTTCCCTGAACCTGCTCTTGCTTGCATCAACCTTTGCAGAAGCTCCTTGAAGTCTCTGAGACCAAAAGCAGCTTTCTCCAAATTTCAATGTGATTTCCCACTGCTTTTCGTCATCTCAGTGGTAACTGGGGAGAAGGAGATTCCTGATAAACCAGAGGAGTCAAGAGCAGAGAGACATAAACTAAGAGACAGTGGCCACTCTTCAGAGATGGTGTTCATGGTCTCACCTCCCAAATTTCTCCCGTGCACTCTATAAATATTTATTTACGGGCAGGGGTTCAAGTTACTCTCTGAAACCCAAAGTTCCAAGTCCTCATCTTGACCTGTTTCAGCAGCATTTGCCCCCAGCGACTACTCTTTCCTATCTGGAAATTTCTCCATCATTGGCTTCCACAGAGCAATCGTTTTAATCCCTGCTTCTTCTTAATTTTGTTGCAGGGTGGACTGGGGAGACCCTGGGGTCCTGGGGCCTCAACCCAGCCCATCCCAAAGGTGTCACCAAAGGTTCTTGGTCTAATCATGAGAAAGAATTCAAGGAGAGAGACGCACAACACAGCAGACAAGTGACACAAGTGGGAAAGTTTACAAAAGCAAAAAGTACACTTTTGAGATATAAAGACGAATGAGTACTTTTTGAGAGAGGAAGGAGAGAGCTAAGAGAGAGAGTGAGTGAGCTATACACCCTGGGGATTGGGTTTCTATCTTTTATGGACAGTTGTTAACTAGGGGGCAGAATATTCATTACTTAGGGGGTAGGTGTAGGGTTTCATGCCTTTTCTTCTTTATTTGGTCAGGGGGTTCCTGTCAGGGCAGCTGCCATCTTGGGCCTGTCTGGTATGATTGGGCTTCTTGTGGAGTGCTACCCCTAGAGGCCTTTGACCTTCCCCAGAGCAAGCCATGACTTCTTTGTTGTTGACCTCCAGGTGGCCTATCAGACCCTAACTAACTGCCTACTCTAACAGTTTCGCTGTTTTCCTCTTTGACATCGTCTTCAGATTCTCTTCAAAGCTTCCCCTTTCTCTTCCAGCACGTGAAATGACACAATGTCCCACTGACCTGTCCTTGTACATTTTCTCACCTCAGCTCACCCCATCCACTTACCTGTGTGTTCAGTTACTGCTAAATGGGGTTGTTCTCGGCTGCACATGTCCAGTTAGATGAGGGTCCTGCACTTCTACAAGATGCACCCCACACTCAACAGGTGCGGACCAGGAGCCATTTTCTCCCCACACTCGTGCTGACTCCTCCAGCTTTGCCTCTTTCCCTTCATGTTTCCTGCCAACCATCCAACTTGTAACCAAGCCCTGCCAATTCGGCACCATCCGCACCTCTCTGACACTACCCCTCCATCCTGACTGTCCTCACTTCGGTCCCAGCCTTCATCTCCACCTCCTACCTCTGGTTCCACACTCCCATTAGCTACCTCTGCACCTCCTCTACGGTTCTCTTCCCACAACACAGCACGGCCCTTTCACTCTCTGGCTTGAACTTGGCAACACTTCAATACCTTGAGGGCAGGATTAAGCGCAAAATCCCTGTCACCCAAGGTCTTTCATGGCCAGGCCCCTGCCCACCTCTCCAACCTCTCCTCCATCCCTTGCCACCCATACTGCAACTCTGTGGGACCACTGCAGGTGACTAAAGTGCCAAGCTACATCATGCAGCTTCCTCACTGCAGGATGCCTCCCCTTAGCCAACCTGGAAAATTCCACCCATCTTTCAAGTTTTACTTTTTAAGTAATCTCTACCCTCAACGTGGAACTTGAACTCCAACCCAGAGATGAAGAGTTGCATGCTCCACTGACTGAGCCAGCCAGGCGCCTGTTACCCATCTTTAAAAAAGCAGTTCAGGGACGCCTGGGTGGCTCAGTTGGTTAAGCCACTGCTTTCGGCTCAGGTCATGATCCCAGCGTCCTGGGACGAGTCCCACATCCGGCTCCTTGCTTTCCAGGGAGCCTGCTTCTCCCTCTGCCTCTGCCTGCCACTCTGTCTGCCTGTGCTCGCTCTCTCTCTGACAAATAAAAAAAAATAAAAATTTAAAAAAAAAAAGAAAAAGCAGTTCACTGTGTGTCTGGAGGCGGGGCCAGGGGGTGTGCCTGGGTGGCTCAGTTGCTTAAGTATCTACCTTCAGTCTAGGTCATGATCTCAGGGTCCTGGGATCAAGCCCTGCTTTGGGCTCCCTGCTCAGCAGGGAGTCTATTTCTCCCTTTCCCTCTATCCTTCCCCCCTGCTGCTCCTGTTCTCTCTCTCAAATAAAATCTTCCAAAAAATTAAGTTAAATTGGGACGCCTGGGTGGCTCTGTGAGTTAAGCCTCTGCCTTCAGCTCAGGTCATGATCTCAGGGTCCTGGGATCAAGCCCTACATAGGGCTTTCTGCTCAACAGGGAGCCTGCTTCCCCCCGCCCCGCCCCGCCCCCCCCAACCCCTGCCTGCCTCTCTACCTACTTGTGATCTCTGTCAAGTAAATAAATAACATCTTTTTTAAAATAAATAAATAAAATAAAAACAAATTATTAAATTAAATTAAAAATAAATAAATAACCAGTTCACTTGAACATCCCTTCAGGCCCCTCTTCCTGCTTTGTGACTCACTGCACCCCACCCTGTGTTTACCTCCATCAGAGGCCCTATAACATTTTATTTCATGTATTTAATCACAGGTCTGTCCACCCTGCCAAACTATAAATTCCATGAAATAGGGGTGCCTGGGTGGCTCAGTCAGTTAAATGGCTGCCTTCAGCTCTGGTCACATCTTGGGGCCCAGGATCGAGCCCCACATCAGGCTCCCTGCTCAGTGGGGAATTTCTTTCTCTCTCTGCCTCTCTCCCGTTCATGCTCACTCTCTCAAATAAATAAAATAAAATCTTAAAAAAATAAAATAAATTCCATGACACATAG